>CM060707.1:148630004-148669058 GCA_030686995.1 Artemisia argyi
ACATTCTATTCAGTTTCTTGTCCGGAAACCTCCCGTTCAAACTACAGGGGAATGTTATATGATAGGTTACGGCCCAAGCCTAAAAAGGTTTATGGTACATTAGGTTTAAGGTTATGTTAGCTTATTCTCCAAATCATATTATATTATAAATAGACATGAAATCTCATTATGTAATGATACTAAACACACAATCAATAATATCCCTATTTGCTATCTTACAGTCGATACCTTTTTGCACTCGTTTGGTGGAATTCACCGCCAAACTGTTTCTCACTTTTTGTGTGTGTTTGTGGTGTATATTGTGAGGAATTTTTGTATAAAGTGTGGTATTTTTATATTTTTGATTTGGTAGTGATCATAGCACGTGTTTGATGATGAATTTGGTATTATGTTGAATGGTAATTTGATGCTGACGTGAAGATGGTAAGTTTGGTGGCCATAACATCCGGTCTTAAAAAAATTATCAAGTCAAATTGACAATTCAACAAGAGAAGAGTGTTATGAAATTAATGATGTTAAGGAGATAGGTTCAAAATTAAAAAAAGCCTATATGTAATTTGTTTTAGTAAAAGTTATAAACATAGTTCATAAGAACTAGGTGATTAAATTATAAGGCCTACAAAAGTATTTTTTTTCATATGCGTAACATTGATAAAGTTGAACTCGTTTTTTTAAAAAAAATCATTTGTGGTATGGTAATGTCATTGTACCCATACAACGATGATGAGGCCTCTTGATAAGGAATGTTACATATAAAGTGTCACCGTTTATAAGATATAATGCAATTAGTTATCTAAATGTTATAACATAGTACTCATTTAAGATATTTTCTCATCTAAATATTTTTTTTTCTTCGTGAAAAATATATGTACACAACATATAGTTATTACCGGGACAAATTTTGAGGCCCTTAAAAATTTTGAGGCCCTAAACGGTCGCTCACATTACACACCCTCAAAGATGGCCCTGTTGTGAGTCAGGGACGGAACCAGGGGGTGTCCCGGGACACCCACAAATTTTTGTCTTGTAGTGTTAATTTTGTTATAAAACCTCTATTTTTCTATAAATGCACCCGGTCCCAAAAAGTTATGCATGTAGTCTTATTTGATTTCTCATAAATGCACCCGGTGACTTTGTCTTCTGGTTCCGTCCATGGTTGTGACACCCTATGTTCTTATGTTATGTTTAAGTGGTTTTAACTATAATAAACTTATCAATACAAGCTTGATAAAATTAAATTATTATGAAGTTTCTAAGAAAAAAAAAATTGCACTCGGTTCAAATCCTTTTCAAAAATCTAATAAGTACCTTGGACTTTTTACAGTAAAATTTATTCCGAATCCACTCAGTCACTCACACAAAATAAGTAAACTAAGGTGCTGTTTGGTATACGTGTTTTATCTAATAGGTTAGGGATTAAGATAAAATCATTTGTTTGGTTTGTATACGTTGGATTTAAATTTGGGACTCAGTCCAAAAAATAAGGCATACATAAAACCTGTGGTCATTGACTACTTTTCATATTAGGATTTCTGACAGGTCCCACTAATATATTCTCTTTCATCTTTATATGAATTTTTCTTATTATTTTTTGTTTAGATGAGGAAACGGACAACTTCTATAGTGTGTACTTTTTATTCCAAATATCATATTTTATTATTTTTAGCAGGCCCACTCATTATTTATTTTATTTTAAAATTGAAATAACTATAAATTCTAAACCATAATTTATATCCCAACATACAAACCAAACAACTTTTTTTTTTAACCCAAATTCAAACCCTAATCCTAATCCAATTCCAAATCATAATACTAAACCCATCTATGAACCAAACGGGCCCTAAGAAGGTATTATAGATTGCTTATTTTTTTGCTGCTTTTGTATTGATCGAAAATACAAAGTAGTCATAGTTTATCCAAACTAAATCAGCTTATTTTGACAAGCTACTTATTTCAAAGTTTATTTGAATTGAATTAAAAATATCGGTTAATCATCACATTTAATCTAAGAACTTTTATAATGGTTGCAATCGAAAGTTTTCAACAAACCATTATTTTCGTGGGGTTACTAGACGGGGGGCCTTGACCTCTAATAAACCCATGGTTCGTATGTGGCCCCTCTCCAAGTGCAACAATTGATATATCACTCACAAGGTTTATAAAATTATTTACGTATAAGATCGAAATAGCATTTACAAAGGTTTAATGTAAAAAGAGTCTTATTGTATGATAATATCTCACTATATATGTCCATGTCCTTAATAACGACATATGTTGTTTATACCGTCTTTTTATACATTGTATTCATGGTGTACTTTGAAACATTCATTTGTTATAATCTGTCCTGGTTTCATCATTTCATCCACAAAGGAAATATCTAAATTTGAGTTTTAAATATATGTTGAAGTGTTAAACAAATGGATAGCATAAAGTTGTTAGCCTTTTAATATATTTCTTCACCCTTTGCAACAAAAAAAAGTTGTTAGCCTTTGTTGTACTCGTATATTTTATGGATTTTAGGTAACAAAATGGTGGCAATCATATAAATACAACAAAGACAATTAATCATGCAAATAATTCAATGTTATACTATTACAAAAATTAATTAATATTTAATAATTAGAACCACTTCATCAATTATTATTATGGTGGATCTGTAAGTAAACGCACCCAATGTGTGACGGATAAACTAATAATATGAACAATAATAGTAGTAGACAACAAAATGATTCAATGTGTAATATTTTGACAAAAGTAGTCGAAGTACAAGTATTTTGAAAAGCGGACCGAATTGATTGGTTCAACGGGTCAAAACGGGAACTGAACCGGACGATTCGACCAATTGAACGGAAAAAACCGGGATCAACCATATTTATAAAAACCATGATCATATATGTTTATGAAATTTTGTATTAATAAGAGTAAAAGAGTTATAAGAGCAAGAGGTGTGGGCTCGCCACAGCTCCTCGTCGTCCGATGTGGAGCTCGTTGGAGCTCGCCACCACACCACGAGGACCTCGTTGAGGCTCGCCGTTCTCCACCTTGTCATCCAGGCGACGAGCTTGGTTACTGACAGGAGGTACAAAAGTTTGTATTAAACGTTTTAAAATTTTTGTTTTCTTCCTTTTTTGGTTGTGTATATGAACTGTGTATCTGTTTTTGTTTTCTTTCTTTTCTTTTTCCCTTTCTTTAGCTGGGCCATTTTTGCAAATGGTGAATGTGAGTTCATGATACAAGCGAGAGGTAGGAGAAGACCAAACAAAGTTTTGGTTCTTGTTGTTTGGTCCTTGTAGTTTTATTTATTTGCGGCTGTGGTCCTTGTGGGTTTGTTTTCTTTATTTACAGTTTCAGTTTTTTTTTTTTTTTTTTTTTTTTTTTTTTTTTTTTTTTTTTTTTTAATAAGTAAGTAACATTTTTATTTTTAGTTAGATGTATTGTAATTTTAATTTTAATAAATGAATTTAGTTTATTTAATGAAATGAATAGAAAAAAATAAAGTTGTAAGTGGTGGACCCCGAATGAGTAAGTTGAGGTTAGTTATGAGTGAGGAGGGGTTAGTTGTGAAAAAGTGTTGGGGGTGATGTGGCACCCGTGGACTCTAAATGAGGAGGTGAATGCTAGTTACCACACCTCTTGCTCTAAGGCTGGTAGGCAAGGTGGTTAAACCTTCACCACCTGGGCCCACTTCAAGCACTATTAGCCTTGCCCACCACCTATGCTCACGCATGAAGCACAAATATCGAAATAAGAATTGGTGGTCAGACTACCTTTCTCTCTCCCACTTGTTTTATTATTTTTTCTTTTGTGTGTGAGTGTGTGTGAGGTATTTAGTGGGGTATATTTGTATAAAGTGAGTATTTAATGAAAGGTGAAGTTAGAGGTGATCTTGACTACTAAATGGTGAAGTGAGGTGAAGGGGGGTGAGAGGAGAGAGAAAACTGATGTGGCGCTGAAAACATTCCTTGCCTACCAGCCTAAGGCTGCACATTATGTCTTTTATGTATATTCTTTTGTCAATTAGTTTTTCTTTCAAGCAAACTTTCTATTTAAGGGGAGGGAGTAGGCACTAGATTGCACTTTACGAGACCGGTGTGGCACTGGAACACCGCCGCCGCCCCCTTGGTGTGGCACGTGACCGATCTTGCACATGAAACTTTCTAGCACGGGACCAAGGAAAGATTTGAACGTTGGGAGGAGTGGACCGTTGTATTTTTTGAGTGATGTAGTGCCACAAGTGATGCCAGCAAAAAAATGAGTGAGTGATGGAAAAAGTGGGTAAATAATGTGACATAAGATGATTGGTTGGGAGTGAGTGATATGAGAGAGAGAGTGCCACAACCACTCCCTCCCCCCTTAATAATCTTAAAAATGAGGATTGGTTTGTTAGATAAATGTAGAGTCAAGAAAAATATTAATAATCTTAATTTAGATGAAGAAATCAAAGATGGTCTAAAAAAAATTCTTTTAAATTCATAATCAGAAACTGGTTATTCTTATGATAATTCATTATCTGAGCAAGAGATGGATTGTAATTGCCTAAAAGAAGAAGATTTTATATCAGAAGAAGAAGATTTTGAAAAAAATGAAAACCTTGAAATGGATATTTATAAAATCAAACTAAACCAACAAATTAAAAAACAAAATTTGAATGAAAGAAAACAACTGGGTCAATTTTTCTAACTCTTATGTACATAAGAGGGTTGGAAATGAGTGAGTGATGGTCAATTTTTGAAACAAAATTTGAATGAAAGAAAACAAAAGAGTGAATGATGAAAAAAAAAGTGGGTAAATGATGTGGCATAAGAGGATTGGTTGGGAGTGAGTGATAGGAGAGAGAGTGCCACAACCACTCCCTCCCCCCTTAGTTAGTCAGATGCAAAAAGACGATACATTTAACACAATTTTGTAATCTTATGTACAATTTAGTATATATAATTTAAAAGGGGAAAATTGTTTAAAAATACATTCAACTTGCCACTTTTTACTATTGTATGCATTGAACTTTTTTTTTCCTATTGTATACACAAACTTTGTTAATCTTACTATTTGTATCAATAATACGCCTGTTTTATGACGTGGCTGTGATTAAGCATACTAATTATTGATACAATAGTAAGATTAACAAAGTTTGTGTATACAATAGAAAAAAAAAGTTCAATGCATACAATAGTAAAAAGTGACAATTTGAATGTATTTTTAAAAATTTTCCCATTTAAAAATTAGCTACAAAAAGACGATAAATATACTGTTTCTTGAATATTAATTGCTCCAAGCAATTGTTAAGATTTAAAATGAGTTGTAACTTAATAATATCAAATACGAGGCCTTCTGACCCGTGCAATGCACTCGGGCTCGTTCTAATTGTTAGTAGCTTATTGCTTAGCACTAAATTTTGTCATTTTGTTTGTCAATAGGTTCATCAGTTGTGATTTTGTTATCACAAATATTCAAAATGATTTTATAAGTCGAATAATATTATTCAGATTCTCAACTGGAAAAAAGAAGATATATAATCAAACATGGAATGAAAACTATGAACGATACTTTCAGGCATTGATAGTAAATTTGATTCAACTGTGAATTCATCATGTTTTAAAGATGGGTTTTGCTAACCTCTACCCAGTGGGCATGTGTTAACTGGTTTATAAAACGCATATTTTAATTTATTTAAGTGAAAATCATATTCAAATATAGTAATTTACAAATTCATTTAATGTGTATTTAATGCATTTTTTGATTAATAAAAAAAGTTTGCGTTCATTAATTACAGCTTAAACTCTGCCCAGTGGGCATTGGTTAACAAAATCCTTTAAAGATTAATGTCATTAATAAAGAATACATGCACTCCATTTGGTTCATTTGTTATGATAAGTTTTTTGCCACTCTTTCATTTTCTTATTATTAATACTAGTCATTCAAACCCGTGCGTTGCACACGGGCTCTATCTAAATGTTCATAGTGTAATGTTTACCACTAATTTTCATCATGTTTGAAACTATCATGTTTTGGTGATGGTCGGATTTTGTTGGGCTTTATCTAAATGTTCATAGCGTAATGTTTGTGTAAACATACAACAATCTATAACTCGTGCTGTCTCGTGACAATTTTGTTGATTTGGAAAAAATTTGTTAATGTTTACGCAACGGTAATTATTTTGTTGATTTATAGTTTAGTTCTTTTAGTTGTGCTTCTTCACTTTTTTATATGTTTTGTGCGGCACTAATTTTGGTGTTGCTATAGGTTTTAGGTAATTGCTTGTTGCGCGATGTGTTTTAAAGGTTGTCATTTAAACCGAATTAATTATAATGAGTACAACTTGCATTTAATTTTTTTTTTTGTAAAGAGTACTATAAACATTATAAATTACTCAAATTAAAAAAAAAAATAATAAAAAAAAAAAAATAAAAAAAAAAAATATGCATGCATTATAGTAAGTAGTAGAGGTTATATTAAAAGACTTTTATATCCTTATTTAATAATTACATTCTTTTTATATTCATTCACCTTTTTGTCATTTTACTTTATCAATCATGATAAGCTAAACCGAACACCTAAGAGGCTAAGAGCATGAGGAATGTATCAAGTCATAAAAAGACTTGATGGATTTATCTCTATAAATGCTAAAGTTAAGCTTTTTTCAGAATTTCATGATGGCCATTAACTGTTTCTATAAAATAAGTTCAAAACTTGTTTAACATATGAAGCCTTTATGTCACTCGTATCCATGTACTTAACACATATAAATTAGTAAGGGCAATATTCATATGAGATTAGTTATAAACTTCATTAAATTATCATATGCATAACTGCTAGCCATATAATGTTATTGATCGTATCCATTGCACCGAAGTTTATGTTACACTTTTTACTAGTGGATGGAGAAAAAACAAAATAACTTCATAATGATTATAGATGTCCATTAAATTAAATTGACAAAATTTGTGGATATATAACAGTAGACAACCCTAATATTCAGAGTGACAAAACTTTTAGTATGCATAGCATGTATGGATGAATGAATAGATATTAACATCAATCCACTAATTCAATTAAGAAACATAAAAATTATCAAAGGGTCGAATGAGTTCTCAACTCTGTTATCTACAAATCTACAATTGGTCCCTGCTGATTATAATGATTTATTTGATTGCAAAAATCATACATCTTCTGCATCTAATGCACCTAACACTTCATATTCATCTTCCTGGTAACCGAACCATTTCATTAATGTTCCAACAAGCACTTCGTATTCACCTTCATTACTTCTTGCAATTAAACATGGCGCGGTTGTACATATTTGGATTCAATCTTTAAGTCTGACATTTATTATTCATCGAACATTACATAAGGTATAGTTAACAACTTAATATATGCATAAAGTTAAATCACAAAACTTTGATAATACACTATCATTACTGGCAACTTAAGGATTCTTTTTCCTCATCCTCCATTGCAGTGAAACAGACAATCGCTGTGACCACAATATCATGATATTAATTAGGCTAATATTTTTTATTTCTCAACCACATATATATTTTTCTAAAAACTAATTTCTCACTCTTGAGGCGTCGAGTATGTATACACTCCGGATCCAGTAACTGCAAAGATAAACCACACTTAATAATTGATGGAAATATATAGTTAACTTGATGCGTTAATTCGAAGGGTTATTTAAGGTCACTTTGTTAACTTTTTTATCTTGAAGATAAAGTTTACCGCCTTGCCACTATTCCACAAAAAAAAAAAAAAAAAAAAAAAAAAAAAAAAAAAAAAAAAAAAAAAACTTTGGATCAAGATTTACAAATGGTTGAGTAAGAAATATAAAAGAAGGATGATAAAAATGAAGTTACCAATGGTATCATAGAGAGGTACACAAATCAAACTTTATGCATTGCAAGCCTATTTATAGAATTAACCAAGAAAGTGATCATATTGTGTATATATACACAGTAATAAACATGGGCTGATTAATCGAGTTAAAATTAAAATCGACCTCCATTGCTACAATCCACTGAGGGCACAACACAACAACTTACACATATACGACTACACATTCAACAACATGTATTTCTCTTCTAATCGACTACTCATATACAATGACTAAAATGAGACTGAGGAGGTGAATTTAACCTTGTAAGAACCTACCAATGGCATGTGTGCAACCAACCGTTCCATGTTTGAAAGCATGGCCAACTCACATTCTCACACAACTCTTTATATAATGGTTTAGTATTATTTGCTTGTAAGTTGTAACTCATGGGAGGCAAAGAGATTGAGGGTTTATAATCTTTTGGTTTTCTTATATTAATGACATTCCCATAACTCCAACAACACTTCAACTTCAATAGTCACTCTTCATATTCTTACATTCAATTCACCCATCTTGACTCTTGCATATGGTACCATCAATTCATGAAACATTTATTGTGAGCACTTTGCATTTATAAGACTACTTAAGCTTTTAGTATATAAGATGAGTTCATTCATTTGTAATTAAGATGAATATTAAATGAAGACTATCCATATATCTAGATGAGTTACAATAAATACTTGCATTTATTTGCTGCCAACAAACTAAAAGGAAATCTAAAGTACTTGCATAATTTTCATTATGGTTCCAAAATTAGTTTGAATAATTAATGTGCAATGTAACTCATGTCATCAGGACCATACCAAAGTTGATTACTAGAAAGTTTAACATCCCAGCTGATCTCGACATTAACCACCCAAATGTATCAACATTATCGACCACACAACTCAAGGAAAATGTTTTACTCCTATGAAGCCATGACTATTTTTCAAAAACACAAATTGGCACTACGGGATTTTACTGAATCATGGTTCTAATTTTGTTATGATACGTAATAGAAGTAAAATATCAAACGCAAAGCTCCATGAATACATTTTGTCAAGATCACTTTCAGTAAACGCATATTGATGCCGAATATATATCATTACAACTGTTGCCGTTACATAAATATTGTTTCAGAGTCTTTCTTTATCTATTCTATAGATGCAACTCACGTTGAGTGTTATATCATCTAAGATGATAATTACGGTTAAAAATTAACATTCAAGATGGAAGAAGAAACTGCATGCTGAAACCACATATGATTATGAGTCAGTAGAGCGTCCGTGTGATAATTCAAAAATTCGGTATGCAGCTATGCACATTGAAATGTTGCTGATAACTGCTAGTGCCCCTTGGAGAGCAACCCAAACCTATAGATTGGTCACGAAAAAATCATGTTAACCACTAGTATTTACATATTTCCATTACACTCATTAAAATATATACACGATAACTATTGCTATTTAAAAATGATTAAAATGAATAGGAGTCAATCTTACCTCAAATGATTCCACGTTGTAAAATAAATGCCATGTACAGGCACAAAACGCTCCGCCTAGCAGTGACACCTAAATCAGTTACCACATCATGTATTGATGACTTTCATGGGATATGATGAGTTATCAACCCTTTATAATTAACTTACATTGATATTTTTGAAGCTTTTTGATAAATGTTGGTTACCTTTCAATGCAATTAGCCATTACCATAAGCTATCAAAAAAGCTAATAAAAGCTGATAAAAAAACATCATATGAAGCTGTTAAAACAACATAAAAAAAGCTGTTAGAAAACAACATATTATTAGATAAATGTTGGTTACCTTTCAATGCAATTAGCCATTACCATAAGCTATCCAAACAAGTGAACAACATATAGAAGCTGTTAAAAAAACACCATACGAAGCTATTAAAACAACATAAAAAAGCCGTTAAAAAACAACACATGAAGCTATAAAATTTTTGTACAAACACCCCTTTTCTCCCATCACTGATAACGCCACTTTCTTCCAATCAGTATCCACCGCTAAGCCACCACAACATTCCCACTAAGAACCCAAACATCGAAGCTAGGTCGCCATAATCTTCATCCTTATGACATAGTAAACATATCAAGGTTAGTAACTTTACATTGAACTAATTAACATGACAATGCTAGTACAGAAAAATCCTTTCACTATTTAGTCATCTAAACTTATATAAGATATCATCCAAATTATCTTAAATTGTTCAACAAATGATCATGCTATATAACCTGCACACGAAAAAAAGAAAAAAGAAAATCAAGAATGAAGATTCGAACTTTTGAAAATCAAGAATGAAGATTCGAACTTTTGTGTTTGTGCATGTGATTTTGGCTGGTTTATATAGGCATGGATTAGGTTAAATCATAAATTATTCTTGCAACCTTTTCAACTTCGTCTTAGTGAATAACCGACTTTTAATTCTATACTAAATACCATGTGATCAATTCCGGCAACCCTTGCACTTCATCTAACCGACTTTTAATTCTATACTAAATACCTTGTATTCAATTCCGGCAACCCTTGCACTTCATCTCCTTTCATGATTGTATACTTATTAAGAGGCTGCATTAAATTCCAAGCATTAGCTTTGAGTCTGTTCATATTTTCTGCATATTTTTAGCGGCCTCTTCAAATTTCTACAATTAATTTCGCGCATTAGAGAGCTTGTACACTATACAGTCTTGGAGCATCCACATTTATAAGGGGACTAAATCTTATATTATTATTAGATTTACATGTTACTACCAAGGTTATAAATAGCGTGAGACGCTGTGTGACGACATTATCAAGTTTCACGCCTTAGACGTTAGAGCACTCGGTATGGTGCACATTAACGTGGGAAATGCACCCACAACCAATCATTGGCATGCCAAATGCCATACCAGGCAAAATGCCAAACTTGCGTTAATGAGACTTGAGCTAGGGCTCACCCCATTTTAATTGTGGTTGAGTGGGTATTTTTAGTGGGGGTATTTTGTGGGACCTAATAACATGATAGTGGTGTGTTATGAAGGAGGGGTGTTTGAGTGATTGGTGTGTTATTGAGAGGTGATGATGTGGCGCTGAGGTTGCATACCAATAACGTGTTAACCGTCTCAACGATACCTAGTGCTCTTAGGTGAAGTTTTAAGGCGACACAAAATATTAAAATATTTATAGATTTTTATATTATATCATAATTCATAAATATCGAGTTTATAAAAAAGTGTTATGCATAAGGAATTAAGTCAAAAAACTATCATTGCATTTAATCTTCTTCATTTAAAAAAAATCAACTGAGTTAATTCAAAATAGGCGCCTGTTGGGTCTGATAAAACCCAAACTCCTTAATCTAGGATTTGAACATAAAATATCCTAAGTGTTTCATAACCAAGAACACCAAACAAGTCACTGAATGCATAGTTGTTCAGTGAGTCATCCTCAAGATGCTCAGGGCGAATCTATGAAGAAAGGTTCACCATTCAGTGAGGCGGTTCTCAGTGAATGATACCTGAGCCAAAGAAGAGGATGATGGACTCAGTGAGGGATGACAATAACTCACTGAGTTCCATGACTCCTCACCAACTAAGATCACTGAGTGAACAAAGACCGAAGATAAGAAGGCTGAAGTAAAGGCGGGATTAGGCGGGATAAGTTTGAATGGATAAGGGATGGTCCTTATCATGCAAAAGTCAACTTTCCCTGAATGTGTATAATACCAAGACTTGTGTCAACACTGAAGACCAGAAAGCATCATTGTCCTTTACTACTTATAGCCAATTGGAACAAGGACAAAATACCTATGTATTTTGTCCAATATAGGATGATGTAATATTGTCTTGTAGTCTTTGTCTATTAGGTAAGTGTTAGAAATTACTTGTGTATAAATAGAGAATAAGTGAGAGAGGTAAAGATTAAGTTTGTGCACTTAATGCTTAGACATTCACAAACCAAATCTTTACTCGTTCCAAAGAACAACACAATCCCTGAGTTAGCTCAGCAGGATCTTAGTTGTCACTCAAACTTAGTTTGGGTTTAGTGAGGAGTACACCATACTTGTCATTTCAATCCCAAGTGTTGTTCCGCAAACACTTGGGTATAATTCTTTTGATTAATTTCTAATAAAGAATTAAACGTTGAAAAACTTTGTGTCTTATCTTTTACGTTTATTTATCCTTTATAATTAATCAATACCTTGCTCAATGAGCTCTCAAATGATGGTGTAGTACTGTCTAAGCATGAGATCAACGTTGGCTTTGTCAACAGTCTCCCTGAGAAGTGGTTAAACTTCTCTCAGGGTCTCAGGAATGCTAATCACATTCAGAATCTTGAGCTGCCTCAAATATATGGGAAGTTTGTCTATGAAGACAACTTAATCGCGAGGCGATACCCTAAAAAGGCTCAAGAAAACAAAAAGGCCCTGACTGTCTCACCCATATCCACTGCCTTCTATTCTAATGGTGTTGTGCAAGATTTTCAAGATGATTCTGATGATGAGGTTGATATGAGAACCAATGAAGAGTACCTCAATGATGTTCAAGTTGAATTTCAAGAAAGGGCTCTTTTAGCAAATTCAAAATGATTTATTAAAAGTAACAAGTTAAATTTTCAAAAAGCTAAGGCAAATGAGTCCACTGAATGTTTCAACTGTGGCAAAAAGGGTCACTTTGCTAAAGACTGTTTTTCAAAAACAACCTCAGATCCTTCATACAAACCTTCTGTTAGTAATTCTTCCTCAGGAACTAGCAAGTTTCAACCAAAAATGCTTCAATCCACTCAACATTTTCAAAATGCAAACATTCAAAAAGATTTTGAAGCTAAGTACAGAAAAGCAAAAGCTAAACTTGCTCTCCTCGAGACAACTCCCTCAGTACCTCAGGCTGCACCTACCAAACCTGCTCAAGGCAAGAACAAGGTACTTGTTGCTGAAGCCTATGATTGGGATGAGGAAGATGTCTCCTCTTATGAAGAAGTAAGGGTCAGTGCACTGATGGCACTTTCTGATGACAACAAGATGGCTGTTGGAAAAAGCCATGCTAGAAATGGAGAATGGGTCAACATCACCATGAAGAAGGTAAACATTTTGTTATCTATGGATGATGATGCTGATTGGCAATCCTTTTTAAACTACTTAAATGTAGATCTTAAGTTCGTTGAAGAGCAAAGACAAAATTTGTTTTCAAAATTCAATAAGTTAACTTTTGAATTAAATAAGTGTAGAGATGAATTACTGGTTTTAAAACAAGCAAAACTTGAGGCTGTTATACTTCAAATTCAAAACACTGAACTGGTAAAACAAAATCAGGCTCTTCAAGAAGAACTTAAGAAAGAAAAGGCTGTGATATATAAGTGGACTCAGAAAAACCCTAGGGTCTTTGACTCAGTGAGTCACACCAAGTAGTAAGAAATCTATTATTGGTGAAGATCAAACCACTGAGTCCTCAAATGAGAATCATGGTGAAAAGGTGATGCGTGGGAATTGCACCAGGCTTTACCTCTCGAGGGATCTCGAGAAGCTTACAACCCCCACCAAGCAGTGTACCTGATCATTGTAGTATAGTATAGTGACAAGTACCGGGGGATTGATCGTTCAACTCATGAATAGTGTCACTAGGATTAGAAAGCCTAAGGACTAGGTCTAGAGGTGAGGGATGATTCTTTTTGTATTTTTATATTTTATGAAAACAAGTAAAAATCTCAGGTTTTTGGAAGGAGGGGCGGAATTAGTTGCTATTCAACTAACCCAATAACTAAGATGCAATCAAAATAAAATGACAAAAATGAAAATAAAACTAATTACTAATGTGGTGTGAACAATAGATGGGAGAATTGTGTTTACTTAGATTTCACTACTCCCTAGATATCTTTTACAAGTTAATTACTTGTTACAGTTGCATGGATGACGGGTTATATTCCTTAATACCAATCATGGGGTGGCGTACTTACTTCCCCAATTCTATAAGCTCCTACTTCACTCCTATGTCGAGCCTGCAAGAAGCTCCTAACATGGGATCACTAGAATTCGCTCATGCATTAAATACAACCATAAAAACCTAGTACACATCGGTTCATGTTTCTTAAGACGTTCAAGCAAGTTACACAATAGAGATCTGCCAATTTTCTTAAGCCTAACATTGAAATCATTCATCCATTACAACTATAAACAAGCAATCAACCTATAATCAACATCTAGGTTTCATTACATCTAAGCAAACACACAAGAGATCTAGCCTAGCATGTTAAAATTAAGACAAGCGTAAGATATATTCAAACAACACATAGACATATTGAATGAATTGAAAGGATACTTATCTCAATTGAACATGAAGGGTTTCAAGGGGTGAAAACCCTTGAAAATACTGTAAAAGTCGTGTTAGGGTTTATTAAGTTCGACCCTAAAATTCTCTTCCCTAGTTACACACTTATGAATGAAAATTAGAAAAGTATATATAGATTTCATGAGGTGACGGCGTCAAGAAGAAAGTTCTGACGCCGTCATCTCGCCGCCAAAAATCTTCTCGGATTGCCTAGATCCAGATCTGACGCCGTCATGTGTATTTCTGCTATGGGCCGTCACCACTCTTACTCTTGACGGCCTTGTTCTGACGCAGTCATGTTTTCTCTGGGCCGTCACCAAAATAGCTCTTGATGCCGTCATCAAATTCCTCTTGACGCCGTCAGGTGCTGTGCCCAGCAAGCAAAATCAAGACTTTGCTGTTTTCTTCACTTTTATGCTCAAAAAACGCCCAAAATGCTTCCTTTTCCAGAATTCACTCCCAAAGTACCTAAAATCACAAAAGGAACGATTTAGGGCAATATTTGATCAAATAAATCCAAATTCCGGCTTAAATGACCCCCTAAAAAGGGATCATTTTTCGCCTCATCATATACCCTTACACTTGAGATTTTCTTGTCCTCAAGCAAATGCGCTTTTATTCTAATCAAACTACAAGTTAGGGGTCATTTAACACTAATATAAAAGTAATTACAACAAATAATCGTTTCACTAAAGACCAAAGACAAGCACAGAGGTCATACTCTAGCACCTCACAAATAGTGTTTAGATACTCACATCTCTCAGGTGTAATAAAGTATATATCACAATATGGAAATGGAAAACATCTCTCACTACCTGTCATAGAAAAATAGATTACCATAGGCTTGGGAAAGGATCAAACCTCCACCACATGGCGTAAGCACCTAGGATAAACTATCAAAGAGGTCTTTTAAAGGGTTATAACGTTAGGTGTAGGGATATGGAATACACGGTTTTGTTGGATATAGGCAATCTTTACTGGTGGCGAGTTAATCATCTTGGTTAATTACATGTACAACATGGCGTTGCTAAGCCAAGACTAGACTCGACTTAAGCAAATAAATGAAAAATAACAAAAACATAAAATAAACATAGAATAAAACTGGATGGTAGTCCGTATGTTTTTTTCTCTTTTCTTTTTCTATATATATATATATATATATATATATATATATATATATATATATATATATATATATATATATATATATATATATATATATATATATATATATTTTGCATACACTCTTACCCTGCCATCCAAAATAATACATCATAGGGAATGAACATTCCCCTTACACTTTAATTTTTACATACTTTACAATAAATTAATCTAATGACTCGAATTAAGATAATTAAAACACTTGGAGTACTTTTAAGATTAACGTACATATGGAGGTAATAAATGATGCTCTTCCCCATTACTCCATAAAATAAGTACTTTACCCATGAGTCCCAATCGTCCCAAAACAATATGTACAAGGATATGACTCGACTTAGCAACCATGTAATCAATTAGATTATTAACTAAGGATTTAAACAAATAACAATAATGCACTAAAGATAAGTGCATACACGGAAGGCTAAGGCGATTTGGTTGTACATTTAAGTGGGGTGTAACAAATTCTTCCTTTAAGTAAGATACTTAAAGTTAGAAACGAAAAGATAGGCTCGGAGGGGTGTACTACGGGTTTCGTGTACTAAAAATGAGTACAACGCTAAAGTGTGGGAAAAATTAATTGACTTAACTAGCCAAGTAATATGACTTAAATGGTCAAGTAATTATGATACGGGTTTAACACAAGGGTGATCCTAATGCCTCTTATCATGTAGTAAATCCTACTACACGAATGTAGTCTCACTAGCGGTCTCGGGATGCATCACTAACGCAAGTTCTAGAATCTAAATGCTACTGGTACACTCATAAGCACTAATAGTAAATGCTTTTCCTATCAAATCTAAAGGCGAACCTCACATATTTGGGTGGAAAATTTTTCTGAATAGTACGGTTTTGTGCTAGTCATACAACTCCTATCCATGAGACGCTTGCTATGGCTAAAGTTTCACTCCTAAATGTTGTAAAAAAAATTTAAATTTGGCGCTAAAATTACACTAACAAGTATTTCTCATAGTTTTATTACACACCTACCATCAAACAAACAAACTCAAGCGAAAGTGTATACTATAAGGTATCGTCATTTTACCCTCCCCTTACACTTAGGATTAACATTGTCCCCAATGTTCAATTAAAAAATGTAAAAGTGAAATAGGTAAAAGAATGAAATCAAATACTCCCCTGATTCGCTCGGTATGGATAGTATGGTAACAAGGTTAGATCTTCCTCCAAGAAAATGAACAATCATAGCTTCCCTTCCAGAATATAAATCACCTTCTTGTCATACATAACCTATTAAACCTGAGAAAACAAACAAGGCAACCTCGCGGTAAATCGGTGGCAATCTATATATGATCACAAATCCTAGAAAATAATGTAAGATATAACGCTTGTGGAATGATGTTTGCAGATTTCCTGGAGTGTATAAAACTAAAGATTCAACAAAAACTTTAAGATTCCATTAGAAAAACAAAACTAGCAAAATTTCCTGATTTTTACACATGACGCCATCATGAATTTCTTCCTGACGCCATCAGAAGTGACCTGCAGAAATTCTTATGTTAAGTTTCCGGAAAATTTTTGGAAAAACTTTGTCCTACTTCCTGGAAAATCCTGCAAAACATCATTATGACTAGATATAAGCATTTGACTCTAATAAATACGAATATACATGTTCATTTAATATTGTGGAGAATCATGATCAATTTTGTTTCTTAAAAACATATTTGGGGTTTCCCCTTACACTTATCTTTTGTGAAATACCTTTGGATGAAGTTAGGACGAAGTCAAACGACAAAATAAAGTATTTTCACCATTTAGTTTTGAAACATGATCTACCAGCAATAAAAATAAAGCATGCATATGGAAACAAATAATAATCAAACAAAATAAAAATCAAACAAATAAAAACACACAAAACATGGGTTGCCTCCCAAGAAGCGCTTGTTTTTGTTCGAGTCACGAGCCTGACTCTACCCTTATTTAATGGAAATAGGGGAGGTTTTCCCTACACTTAGGATTAAGTGCGGGTGAAAGTAGCGATACACACCCTTAGGGTGGAAATATGCCTCGTGAGGAAAGAGTAGTGGATGAATTATATGCTCAAAGGGGTGTGCTCCTATCATCATAACCTTACCTAATTCAATCGGGTTAATGGGTGGATTAAGATTTTCTCCTAAAAAGGGATCATTTTCAATCAACTTCAAAAGATTACTAGTTGGGGATCCATCTTGTTCTAATAAACCCGGTTTAAACCCATAATGTTTCTTGAGATCAAACATAAATGGGTGATGTAAGCATGTAAGGTCATTTTCCACTCCTATATTGGTTTCCTCTCTACAAGGCTTAGAGTCCACTACCTTTATCCTAAGACTAACCGGACTATATGGTTTGATGGGTGGATCGGGACCTATTTCAATTCCTAAATTTTCATCCAAGGATGGAAGATTAGGTAACGGTTTTGGTTAAGGCTCCGGTTCATCAAAACTAGGAACTTCCCTAGAACTAAGAGTAAGGTTATCATTATAAGTATTCAAACCTATATCCTCTAGTTGTGTCTGGTCCAAGGGCTCTACCTCTATTGGGGCTTCTATAGTCTCTTCTACTTCTTTCGGGTAAGTCACGGGTGGTGTGTATTCCTTAAGTGATGATGGGAGTTGTGGGGTACTTTGTAGGTTTGTGTTATTTACCTCATCCTTCCTTTTCTCAACATCACCTATATCCTCATCACGTGTTTTAATAGAATCTAACCTAAACATGTTCCTAAGTATCTCAAATCCTTCTCTAGCCATTTCAAGTTCTAAGTCTGATTCATAAGAACCTTCCTCAATAACTTGATTACAATGTTCAATTTGCCTAAAGGATTCATCTTTTTGCTCAATATGATCATGTTCGGCTAAATCCTCCTTAATTGTTTCCTCAAGTTGTGATGTATACAAACCCATCAATTCATTGAACTCATGGTTCACGGTTAGGAGGCTTTCCTTAAAAATTTTCCAAAGGGTCTTACTAAAAGGAATTGATCCTAACAATGATTGTTTAATATAGGCCACACATGCGCATAACTCATCAAACCTATCAAACTTTACACTCATCTCTTCTTGTATATATCTAAGATCACTTAAAAATTCATTGGAACAACAGGAAGCAAATCTATCTGAGTAAACTAATTGCTCCTCTATAGTTAATGATCTAAATGGAATTTCATCCACCATGAAGACAAATGAAAATGGTTTTACAAACAAACGGCACAAAGAAAAAGATAGACTAAAGAAAACCTAAAAATAAAAATAAAATCTTACTAGAAAGGAATCTAGCAAGTAGACCTAATAAAAAGATATTCTAACCTAGACAATAACTATTCCCCGGGCTGCAGCGCCAAAAACTTGATGGTGCCGCACTCTTTTGCGAAAGTTGAGGAATAAATGTAAAGATAGACAATCCCCGGCAGCGGCGCCAAAAACTTGATGTGTGGGAATTGCACCAGGCTTTACCTCTCGAGGGATCTCGAGAAGCTTACAACCCCCACCAGGCAGTGTACCTGATCATTGTAGTATAGTATAGTGACAAGTACCGGGGGATTGATCGTTCAACTCATAAATAGTGTCACTAGGATTAGAAAGCCTAAGGACTAGGTCTAGAGGTGAGGGATGATTCTTTTTGTATTTTTATATTTTATGAAAACAAGTAAAAATCTCAGGTTTTTGGAAGGAGGGGCGGAATTAGTTGCTATTCAACTAACCCAATAACTAAGATGCAATCAAAATAAAATGACAAAAATGAAAATAAAACTAATTACTAATGTGGTGTGAACAATAGATGGGAGAATTGTGTTTACTTAGATTTCACTACTCCCTAGATATCTTTTACAAGTTAATTACTTGTTACAGTTGCATGGATGACGGGTTATATTCCTTAATACCAATCATGGGGTGGCGTACTTACTTCCCCAATTCTATAAGCTCCTACTTCACTCCTATGTCGAGCCTGCAAGAAGCTCCTAACATGGGATCACTAGAATTCGCTCATGCATTAAATACAACCATAAAAACCTAGTACACATCGGTTCATATTTCTTAAGACGTTCAAGCAAGTTACACAATGGAGATCTGCCAGTTTTCTTAAGCCTAACATTGAAATCATTCATCCATTACAACTATAAACAAGCAATCAACCTATAATCAACATCTAGGTTTCATTACATCTAAGCAAACACACAAGAGATCTAGCCTAGCATGTTAAAATTAAGACAAGCGTAAGATATATTCAAACAACACATAGACATATTGAATGAATTGAAAGGATACTTATCTCAATTGAACATGAAGGGTTTCAAGGGGTGAAAACCCTTGAAAATACTGTAAAAGTCGTGTTAGGGTTTATTAAGTTCGACCCTAAAATTCTCCTCCCTAGTTACACACTTATGAATGAAAATTAGAAAAGTATATATAGATTTCATGAGGTGACGGCGTCAAGAAGAAAGTTCTGACGCCGTCATCTCGCCACCAAAAATCTTCTCGGATTGCCTAGATCCAGATCTGACGCCGTCATGTGTATTTCTGCTCTAGGTCGTCACCACTTTTACTCTTGACGACCTTGTTCTGATGCCGTCACGTTTTCTCTGGGCAGTCACCAAAATAGCTCTTGACGCCGTCATCAAATTCCTCTTGACGCCGTCAGGTACTGTGCCCAGCAAGGAAAATCAAGACTTTGCCGTTTTATTCACTTTTATGCTCCAAAAATGTCCAAAATGCTTCCTTTTCCAGAATTCACTCCCAAAGTACCTAAAATCACAAAAGGAACGATTTAGGGCAATATTTGATCAAATAAATCCAAATTCCGGCTTAAATGACCCCCTAAAAACGGATCATTTTTCGCCTCATCAAAAGGCATTTCTGCCTTCAGGCATATCCTTTAACAAGGAAATGGCACCAAAACCCAGTGACTGGATTGAAAGAGTCAACCCAGATAGCAAACTACCAAACTTTAACACTGGTAAAATTTTGGAACCTGAAAGTCAGGCCATCAAAAATATGCTTGGTGTCACTGATGAGTCTAGTCTCCCTGAGTCCATAAATGAGTCTGAACATATATCACAGAGTCCACTCCCACCACTGAAAGTTCTTCAGGGAGCTGAACCTAGCTCTGAGCTAACACCCTTGGTGTATACTCAACACTCTCCAAGAGAGAAGGCTGGTTTAGGAAGAACTATCTTGAAAAAGACCACTCACTGAAGTCTCTACCACAAATGATGACTCCAAAACCTCAGTCTCAAATGAGGTTATCACTGACAGCCCTGATTCCAAATTTGATCAGTTGGCTGAACTTGTTAGGAAGTTGAGTGAAAAGATTGAATCATCGGAGAAGAAAACTCAACCTTTGGAAAAGGAAATTAAACCAGCTTCCTCAAGTTCTGCCAATTTTCATGAATCATGATATTTTATTAGTTACCATTATGTTCAAATATATAAGCTAAATAAAGTCAAGGTCGGTAACAAGTCCATAGAGATTTTATGGATAACCATGTCATAGTCGTGATCCAGCCCTGTTTAGCCGAGTTGACATGTTAAGGGTATTTTATCATTGACTGACTTGTGATTTGAAGTAGAAATCTTGGAACCTTACCGTAAATAGAATCTTGTGACTCATTTAGGTTCATATATTTGGGCATACCTGGGGCTTATATGGTATCAGAGCCATGAAAAGAGGGAAGTATACGTGTTTAGAGTTATTCAACATATAATTTAATCAACATGTTTAATTTCTTTAAAAGAAATAATAAAAATACTGTTAAAAACAGTACTATTGAGGAATATGAAATTCCTAGAAATTTAGATCTTTTAAATAAATGGACAATTCCTAGAGTCCAACCTAAAGTTTTATATAAACTAGGAACTTTTGAAGAATTAGGTTTCGTTCAGTCAGTAAAAACTAATGAGGAAACTATAACACTTGATAATAATGAAATGATTTTAAAACTCTTAAATGAAAGAGATATTCAAAAATATCGTGAAAATTTTAATTTTTTACATATTGGTCTAATGCAAATTGCTTTTAAACCTTTAACTTTGTAAGGGTTACCTGAAAGTTTTATAGCAGTGTTACGAGATGGTCGTAACAGAAATTGGCAACAATCTTTAATTGGAATTATACAATCAAGTTTGGCCCATGGCCCAGTCTATTTTAATGTATATCCAAATTTACGGTTATCTTTATCTGATGTTAATATACTTGATACTTTAACTTTAAATATTAAAACACATGGGTATAATTATATGCCTGGTTCAGAATTAATATGTATATGTTATAGAATTTATTTTAAACCACTTATGACAATGAATCCTAAATGTAAAAGATTTAGTAAATATAATGAAACTATTTTAATAGAAAGTGATTAGGATATGTCAAAAATATCTACTAGGAAAACAATAAAATGGGATGAGATTGAATTCCCAGAAAATTGGATATTAGAAGGAGCTATACCTCCTCAACCAAAAATCAATAGTAATCTTACTAATATAATTCAAACTTCTGATGGAACAGTTAAAATAGAATTTGAAGAAGATAATTCTTTAATAAAAAGAAGTAGATCTAATAGATCAACATACTCTAATAATTTGGATTATAAAGTTGAAATACCATCCAGGGCATCTACCTCTCAAATAAGAGAAGAAGATTTTCCTCAAAAAATTGAAAATTTAACAATTAGAAATAATATAGTTCAAGGTAGATATAATGATGAGGATAATATTACTCCTTCTGAAATGAATTTTTCTCTTTAATGGATAGTACAGAAAAAATTGATTTTTCTCCAGGCTCATCTACAAGAGCTCTAATTTCAGAAGAATTTAAATTATCTAAGTGGAAACCTTTTAGAAAATGGTTTTTTGAAAATCTTTCAAATGAAGAATTGACAAAAATACAAGAAGAATTTTATGGTCATTTGTCAAAAGTAAATAAAATTATTTATTTTTTTCCTTGGTTTATTCATAATTACCTCATAAATTATGTTTCAGTTTTAGAACGAGATTATAAACTTGTTACTGGTCAAGTTTCAAAAAGTATTTTTTTCACCTCAACAACCTTTTCAAATGCAAAAAGAAAATGTAAACTTACATTTTGCAGCTTATCAAAAATTATTTGAAAATGATACTTTGTCAATAACGACAGGTCATGTTAATCAAATTTTACAACAACAAAATTTTACAAATATTTATTTAGTTGTTTTAGGAGAACAAATCCTTTCCATACACAAAAGAGTAGAAACTCTTATTTCCCAAATAAATCAATTAGAAAATAAACAAAATACTAATGAAGAGAATAATGTGATAGTACATTCTCATGCCACTGCAAGTATTCAACCACCTCCTGAAATCACAGATTTTAAATTAAAATCAACATCAGAATTAGAAAAATTAATAGAAAATCAATTTAAAAGTTTAAAATAAAATGTTCTTGATAAAGAAGATACTATGTCTGATAAAGAGTATAAAAACAAAATTAATAATGAAATTAATAAAATAGAAAGATATGATAATAAATATGCTAATAAACCTTCTCAAAGATTATATTATTATCCAAGGCCAACCCCACAAGATGTTTTGCATGAAGAACAAGAATATATTCTTAATAACAGTTATAGTGGAAAAAATATTTATGAATGGAATATAGATGGATATACAGAAAGGCAAATCTATAATTTAGTGCATTGAATGATGATGTATTGTACCATTGCAAAAAATAATGGAAACAATGATAAAACAGTAGCTAATATGATAGTGGCAGGTTTTACAGGACAATTAAAAGGATGGTGGGATAATTATCTCTCTATTGAAATGTAATACTCCGTAAAATCCCAAGTCATTTATTAATGCTAATTATCGATACTATTCTAAACAAAGCCATTTTTGCGGGCTAATTTGAAATTTTTATATGAGACATCGTTTGTTTAACACCCGATTATTTTTTATCACGTTTGTCTGACACCCGATTATGTTTTGTCACCTGATATCACCCGATTGTTACTCTTGGATGTCACCCAATGAGGTTAACACCGGTAACTCCCACTTGCGACTTGACACCCTAATTGGACACCGAGATATTATTAATATATATAACGATATATATATTAATTATTACAAATTATTATCACTAAGTATATATAAATATATATATACGCATGACGACACCGTTTATATTTTCATGGTTTTCACGAACCGACACCGATACCGAAGCTAAAGTTACGAAAGCACTAGTCACCGACACCCTATGTTTGTTTGGGCCGCATGTCACCTAAGCCCAAATGTCTTTCTTTCTTTCTTTTTACCCTACTGATGGGCCGAGCACAAATCACAAGCCCAACAATCAATATTTGTTTATATGTTTTCTTTGGGCCGAGACTACCACAAGCCCACACGGTTTCTTTTTCTTTTTGATTCACTTGGGCCGAGAATTCACAAGCCCAATGGCTAGTTATATTTTTCCTTCTTTTGTGTTGCATGGTACTCTACGAGCTCAGCTCATACGCTACACACATATGAACCACACTTGTTTCTTTTCTTGGTTCCCTACAACTCGACACTAAACATACAACTTCCTTTGACATTGTTTCTTGAGACAAGGAGCCGACTTATGAAGCCGTCAAACCATTGGTATATCGCAATACACACTAAGAGTTCTTTACCCCATGGGTCAAGTGTCTCATGTTCCCCAACATATATACCACATGTGCTCTAATCCTAATTGTATAATACTCTACTCACCCTAGCCATGCTTAAACAAATCAATGTCAACTCTCATTTGCTCCTCACCATCCCAACTCGACAAGACTAGAGAGCAAGGCCAAGGGACAAGTTTGTCTACCCTCGATTGACAACTAAGGAGACATGTCTCACCATGTCAAATATACAACTACTCTTAACCATCCTATATAAACCACATTTAATGCAAGATTTCTCACATTCTCAAGCTTCACCAAGTTTGCATATCACAAAACTCTCCTTCTCATTTACTGTCGAAGAGCACTAGGCGCACACAAGCAAGGTTTTGGGTTTGGAACGAGTTGGGAAACTATTCTTGGATAAGGGATCGTTAGACGAGGAGAGTACCACGTTTGCTAGTTCTCGTTTGCTCACATCACACAAACTCTTCACCACCATTTTGGTGTTGTAAGTTGTTATTCACCCTTTTCAATTCATACGTTAATTATTTCATGCATACCACGTTTATTTATCACACGACACACATTATTTTCTAAGTATAAATCTTCGTTACACTTATACCTATATATAACACATGCCTCGACACCCTTGAGGAAAGGCCTCGCCATTTCGTTTTTACGCGTACAATACATATATTTTCCTCGACACTCTAAATCACCGACTCACACTTAATCAAACTAACAAAACATGCAAACCCTACACGATCTTATACTACGTAAACGAAGCCAAAACCAAATCCTAGTCAAGTATTATTTTTAGACAAGCGAAACCCACTTTGGGCCTTAACCGGGCTAACGAGCCCAACCGATTTTCCTTATGAATTTTCGATTAGAAAACTTAAGATTTTTGAATGTTATTAAATTTATAAAAACTGATTTTTTATAAATTTAGAAGATAAAAAAATGGTAACTTTTATAAAAATAAAGGTTAACTTTTCAAAAACTAGATTTTTGGACTATTTTTGCAAAAGTCCCACGTTAAGGGACTAAAAGTGATAAAATCACCAAACTTTCGGACCACATTGGAAACTGTCGATTTTGAATAAAACGAAGGGTAGAAACTGTAAATTTTGAAAGACCAAGGTAAAAGTGTAAAAAAGCTATAACAAGGACTAAAATGTAATTATTTTTGACCAAAGGGTAAAAAGTGTAACTTTATTAAAGTTAAGGGTCAAATATGACAAAGGTATTTTATTAATTAATTGTTTTGTATAATTTGAATTTTATATATAAATATGTATATATTTTGGTAACTTTAAAATAAATATATAACTTTACTAAAAATATTTAATTAAAAATATTTTATTTAATTATAAATATTTTTAAACAATTTTATTTTCACAAATGAATTAACATTTATTGAACACCGGTTCGTAACAACGATACAAATAACTACGTAACGTTATTTTGGAATATATTAAGACACCCGAATGGATATCATCGTACACGAGACATATCACATGTCATTTACAAAACGAATCTAAAACACCCATGACAATGTATTATTTAGGTCGCAAGTCGGAGGAATTTCATTGCTAGTCGTAGCAGTACACCATCACTTTTGAGCACCGTTGTGATTTACACACCTGTCAGGTGAGTTCATGGTCCCACATTTTTTAATTGCTTTTAAACCCCGTGGGGAGATACATGCTATAAATCGAACACAAGTATTTTTCTGTATGCTGTTATCACCTGATATTGCCTAAGTTGACACCTGTGCTACAAGTCCCTCATATCACGAACCTTAATCACTTGCGAGTGAGCGCGAATATAGTTGATAGATCTATTGGAATGGCAGCCCACCTCTGTCAAGGTGATCACTTGGCTTGAGGTGTGCTATATTCGAGGTATTATGGAAATTTGGCACATTTCCTGTCACCGAGGGCCCCTTGTCATTTACATCCGCTGTGGTGTAGGTGATTGTTATTATCTTTATGATATGTCAAATCGATATTAAGGCTTGCGTTTCATGAGGCTTAGGTGCAATATTTCACCAGTTTAGTCAAGACCTGTCTATCTTGGCTTGTTTATTTCAAATACTTGACTTGTGTTCACACTATTACTGTTTAAACTACTATGGATTCACTCAACCTTTGTGTTGACTTTTTAAGCATGTTTATCTCAAGAAATTAGCAAGCATGGCGGCACGGAGCTGGCAAAAGGGCACACAGGACCTCCCTTGTTATTTCAATAATTATATCATTCTTTTCAAACTCATCACTTCTTTTGCGAAACAATTAACATTTTGGAAAAATGTTTGTAACTCTGACTATTTGAGTTTTCATGGAATGATATTGACCATCGTTTGAATTATTTTTTATGAGTATGACTGTGTACTAAACTGTAATGACCCCGATTAGACTTCCGCTGCTTATCAAAATTTCGGGGTGTTACAGATTGGCATCAGAGCCATGGTTATAGAGAACCAAATGATTTTTCAAAACATTGGACTATAACCTCACCGGATTTCTAAACAAACTATTTATCACCAAAGTGCCCTCCGTGCCAGCACTTGCCAACGTCATGTTTTAAGGTTTAATTTTGTACCCATTGCATTTAGCTCACTATGACACTATGATCACTGTACATGTAGCATTATGTAGACTAAATGACTTATATTGCTGCTATTTTTGGGATATTACAGTACCATGTCGCCCCCGGTTATTATTTTGTCCGACAGTGACGACGTCGTGTCGGCATCATCCACCTACCCTACTATTGACCTATCTGACTATGACACCCATGACACCCGAGACACCCATGATTCTGACCATGACACCCAACCTGTATCACCTGCCATACCATCTCCCGTTCCATCTGGAGACCCATCTGCTGATACTGAGCCCTTCGAGGAGGGTGAGGTTGCTTCTACACCCACTGATTCTTTTGCTATTCAGCCTCTTTTTCGTCCTGTCTGTGGACCTATGACACAGGGGCAGTACCTATATGATCAGTACCTGACGTCTCAGCAGTTTCTTGCGGCTGATGACCGTCCTACACCACCTGCTAGTCACCACACCGGTTCAGATGCTGATGACGAGTCTTCTGACTCCGATACTTCTGACACTGCTGCATCTATTCCACCACCATCCCCGCCTGCACCGATTCGTCGGCGCAAGCGAGTGAGGATTCTTGAGCCCTATGAGCCTAAGCCTTTCAGAGAGTTGTTTCGATATCATGAGGGAGACTTTACCCACAAATGCATGGCTCGGAAACGAGTCTGTATTTTGCCTGCTTCTACTGTTACACCACCTGTACCTACACCTGTACCATCACCCACATCTGTACTACCACCTGTTTCTATGCCAGAGCTGACACCTGTGGCATCACCAGCACCTCCACCATCACCCGTATCACCCCCACCTGAGCCACACCCTTACATGCTACCTACTAACACTGCACCCCACACCTCTGAGGTTTTGCCACCCATGCCACCACCTACCGTTTTCTACTCTCAGACTACTACCGTACCAATACCATTACCTACTTCATCACCTATTCCATCACCATCACCTGTCCCCACTGAGACCCCCACCTCACCCGGCATTCATATATTGGTTGATGCCCGTCGATGGTCGTTCTTGTTGGATTACATTCATAGATAGAGGTTGGTTGAGGGATCACCTAGGGCTGCTGAGCTTGGAGATGGCTTTTCAGCGGTGTTACCGGTCACTGGGGAGCCGATACACCATACTATCCCTCTTTTGGCTGCTAGATTAGTTAGACATGAGGATCGTCTTGATGAGTTGTTGGGCGTTATTGAGGATATATCCTTGGAGAGGATTGAGTGTATGTAGGAGGAGGTCGAGAGCCTCGTGGTACATAGGACAACTTTAGATATGGTATTTGAGATGATGGGGACAGAGATCGAGGAGGCACAGGCTACCATCACTGAGTTTGGTCATCGGTTAGATGTTCAGAGGCATGAGATGGAGGATTTGAGAGCGATAGCGATCATCACGCAGGAGATGCTGGAGCATCAGACACAGGAGTTGGACGTATCTAGTTCTACCATCCACACTCTTTCAGCCACTATTGAGGAGATTCAGGCCCGTGAGAGATCCAGGGATTTGGAGATGTTGGAGATGATCAGGATCATCAGAGAGCTGGAGAGGAGATCAGGAGGCGCACCTGGACCATCATAGATCTATGACATATCATTACATTCATAGACATCTTAACTTTCCGCCTGTGGCATTAATAATGTTGTATCTTATTGTTTTGTAACAATGAATTCAAAATTATTAAAACTTTATGTTGGTTATGATTGTACTGTATTGATATTGATTTATGATGTTCTAGTTGTCTGATCTTTTATTATGCTCCCATATTGAGATTCATATTATAAATTCCATGTGTGTTGTTACATGTCGTGATGATTATTTATGAATGATATGGTTTATGTTGATGTATGTATTCATGGTGTGGTTGTGATATGTACTTTGTGATGATCTCGACTATTTTTCTTACTATTGATTGATGTTTGGGATTTGTACTTATACACTTGCGATTTTATAGAGTTATGGCCCCAAGGAAAACCGCTACTGCTACCTCGTCACCCGCTATGACCCGGGCTGCTATCAGAAAGTTGGTTGCCGACAGTGTTGCTGCAGCTTTGGAAGAGCAGGCTGCTGCAATGGTACGAACTAGTAGCAATAACCGAGCCACTGCTGAAAGCGAGTCCGCTGTGACTCGAAAGTGCACCTATAAGGACTTCATAGCTTGTAAACCATCTCACTTCAAAGGGGCAGAAGGAGTGACCGAGCTTGCTCGATGGTTTGAGCGAACTGAGACTGTGTTTGTAAGGAGCGGTTGTGCCGCTGAAAGCAGAGTCTCGTTTGCTACTGGAACATTGTTGGAAGACGCGTTGTCTTGGTGGAACGCAACTGCTCAGAAGATAGGTGTGGAAGAGGCCTATCAGATCACCTGGGCTGACTTTAAGGAGAAGATGCTGAAGAAGTTCTGCCCTAGAGGCGAGATCAAGAAGTTAGAAGATGAGTTTCACACGTTGGTTGTGAAAGGAAATGATCTCAGGGCTTATGATAGGAGATTTCAGGAGCTTGCCACACTTTGCCCTTCAAAGGTTCCCGATTTGGAAAAGTTGTTGGAAAGATACATAGAGGGATTACCCAGGAGTATTGAGGGAAACGTCACCTCGTCAAAGCCTCAATCTTTTGAAGAAGCAATGACTATTGCCCAAAGACTGCTAGACCGGGAGATTAAGCGTAACTCTGCTCAGGGGAACAACGATCACAAAAGGAAGTTTGATGATCGCAAGACAAGCAACAACAACAACAACAACAACAACAACCGTAACCCCAACCGTAACTATCACCATGACAGAAACACCTACCACAATCAACAGAACCGACGACAGGAAGCTGTCAGAGCTTATGTCGCCGCACCAGTTAAGGATGCTAGGTATGCTGGACCTCTTCCATTCTGCAACAAGTGTAAGATGCATCACACTGGACCCTGATATGCTAAGTATGGGAAGTGTTCAAGGACTGGACATAAGACACAAGATTGCAAGGCTACAGGAGCTAACTTGCAACCCGTGGCTGTAGTATGCCATGCTTGTGGAGAGAAAGGACACTATAGGCGTCAGTGCCCTAATAAGGATAACAATGCACGTGGGAGAGCATACGTACTGGGAGATGGAAATGTCCAGCAAGATCCGAACGTAGTCACGGGTACGTTCTTTCTAAACAACTGCCTCGTTAAAGTTTTATTTGATTCCGGAGCCGATCAAAGTTTTGTATCTATTTCCCATGCACCTCTACTTAATATTACACCGGCCAAACTAGACACCACGTATGAGATTGAACTAGCAGATGGAAAGCTAGTAAGCACTAACACTATACTCCGAGGTTGCACCCTATGACTACTAGACACCCCATTTGACATTGACCTTATGCCTATTAGACTTGGTAGTTTCGACGTCGTTGTAGGAATGGATTGGTTATCCGAGAACCGTGCTAATATCATTTGTGACGAAAAGGTCGTTCACATCCCTCTGAATGACGAAACCCTGATTGTTCGCGGAGAGCGAAGTAAAACACGTCTGAGCATCGTTTCTTGCATCAAAGTTGTGAAGTACATCGAATGAGGATGTCAAGTCTTCTTGGCTCAAGTCACCAAGAAGAAGTCGGAAGAGAAGCGACTCGAGGATGTGCCAGTAGTCGGGAACTTTCCAGAAGTTTTTCCTGAGGACTTGCCTGGCCTTCCGCCGACTCGTCAAGTGGAATTTCAAATTGACTTGATGCCAGGAGCAGCACCCGTAGCACGAGCACCCTATAGGCTAGCACCGTCGGAAATGAAGGAGTTATCTGGGCAATTACAGGAATTGTCAGATAAAGGATTTATTCGCCCTAGTTCATCACCGTGGGGAGACCCGGTGCTGTTTGTAAAGAAGAAGGATGGAACCTTCAGGATGTGTATCGATTATCGTGAGTTGAACAAACTTACGGTGAAGAATCGATATCCGTTGCCAAGGATTGACGATTTGTTTGATCAACTACAAGGATCGAGTGTCTACTCGAAGATTGATTTGAGATCGGGTTATCACCAACTGAGAGTTAGGGAAGAAGACATCCCTAAGACGGCTTTCAGGACAACATACGACCACTACGAATTCCAATTATGCCATTCGGTCTAACAAATGCACCCGCTGTATTTATGGACTTAATGAACCGAGTGTGCAAACCCTATTTGGATAAGTTTGTGATTGTATTCATCGATGATATCCTTATTTATTCACGTAGTGAGGAAGAACACGAAGAACACTTAAAGGCTATACTAACACTGCTCAGAGAAGAGAAATTATAAGCCAAATTTTCAAAGTGTGATTTTTGGATTGAGAAGGTACAATTTCTTGGGCATGTTATTGACAGTAAGGGTATTCATGTTGATCCCGCCAAGATCGAAGCTGTTAAAAATTGGGCGTCACCTACGAGTCCTACCGAGATACGCCAATTTTTAGGTCTTGCCGGATACTATCGGAGATTTATTGAAGGTTTTTCAAGGATTGCTAAACCTTTGACTGAGTTAACACAGAAGAAGAAGAAGTTTGACTGGGGAGATGAACAAGAATCGGCATTTCAATTCTTGAAACAGAAGCTTTGTGAAGCACCGATATTAGCACTACCCGAAGGAAGTGAGGACTTCGTGGTATATTGTGACGCATCAATCCAAGGTTTGGGTGCCGTATTGATGCAGAGACTTAAAGTAATCGCTTACGCTTCTAGACAACTTAAACCCCACGAAGAGAACTACACTACTCATGATCTAGAATTAGGAGCGGTGGTATTCGCTCTTAAGATCTGGAGACACTACCTATATGGAACCAAGTGTACGGTTTTCACCGATCACAAGAGTCTTCAGCACATTTTAGATCAAAAAGAGTTGAACATGAGGCAACGTCGATGGCTAGAGTTATTAAGTGACTATGATTGTGAGATTCGTTATCACCCGGGGAAGGCAAACGTTGTAGCAGATGCCTTAAGTCGAAAGGAACAACTTAGACCCCTCAGAGTTAGATCATTGGGTATGACAATTAGATCACCACTTCCGTCGCAAATTCTTGAAGTTCGAGCTGAGGCCCTTAAGGAAGAGAATAGACCGCACGAGAAGATTTACGGCATGCCAGAAAGCACGAATGGATTTGTCAAGAAACCAGATGGAAAGTTGTGTTTCAAGGACAGAAGTTGGATTCCATTGTATGGAGGAATACGAGACCTCATCATGCATGAGTCACATAAGTCTAAATATTCCATTCATCATGGTTCGGACAAGATGTATCACGATCTAAAGAAGTTGTATTGGTGGCCAAACATGAAAGCTGACATTGCAGAGTATGTCGGTAAGTGTTTGACCTGCTCAAGAGTAAAGGCTGAACATCAAAAACCATCCGGTCTTTTGATTCAACCCGAGCTACCAATGTGGAAATGGGAAAGAATTACAATGGACTTCATTACGAAATTACCCAAGACATCGAGTGGGTTGGATACTATTTGGGTTATTGTCGATCGTCTCACGGAGTCAGCGCACTTCTTGCCAATCAAAGAGACTGATGATATGGACGTTCTTGCGCGTTTGTACCTAAAGGAGATAGTTTCCCGGCATGGAGTGCCGATTTCGATTATCTCCGACCGAGACAGCCGTTTCATGTCTAACTTTTGGCGATCTTTACAGAAAGCCTTGGGAACTAAGTTAGATATGAGTATAGCTTACCATCCACAGACCGATGGTCAAAGTGAAAGGACTATACAGACCCTGGAAGACATGCTTAGGGCATGTGTGATCGATTTTGGAAAAGGCTGGGATAAACACCTACCATTAGCGGAATTCTCATATAACAACAGTTATCACGCTAGCATTAAGGCTGCACCGTTTGAAGCACTTTATGGAAGAAAGTGTAGATCACCAGTTTGTTGGGCTGAGATTGGAGATGTACAACTCTCAGGTCCCGAGTTGATTCTTGAAACCACCGAGAAAATAGTAAAGATTAGACAACGATTACAAGCCGCAAGGGATCGGCAAAAGAGTTATGCCGATGTGCGAAGGAAACCAATAGAGTTTCAAGTTGGAGACAAGGTCATGCTTAAGGTATCACCTTGGAAAGGGATGATTAGGTTTGGAAAACGTGGAAAGTTAAACCCAAGATACGTTGGACCCTTCGAGATCATTGAAAGGATCGGTCCCCTGGCATACAAACTTGAATTACCTGAGGAACTCAGTAGAGTACACAACACCTTCCACGTGTCAAATTTGAAAAAGAGTTTATCGGGTGAAACCCTGGTGATTCCGTTGAAAGAGATCAGAATCGACGATGGTTGAACTTTATTGAGGAACCCGTTGAGATTATGGATAGGGAGGTCAGATGGAACTCTAAGAGAGGACCCGAGTTCACCTAGGAGCGCGAGGATCAAATTCGTGCCAAATACCCACAACTATTTGATGAGACAACCCCGAGCACCGATTCAACTTTGGATTCCGGGACGAATCCAATCTAACGGGTGGGTACTGTAATACTCCGTAAAATCCCAGGTCATTTATTAATGCTAATTATCGATACTATTCTAAACTAAGCCATTTTTGCGGGCTAATTTGAAATTTTTATATGAGATATCGTTTGTTTAACACCCGATTATTTTTTATCACCGTTTGTTTGACATCCGATTATGTTTTGTCACCTGATATCACCCGATTGTCACTCTTGGATGTCACCCAATGAGGTTAACACCGGTAACTCCCACTTGCGACCTGACACCCTAATTGGACACTGAGATATTATTAATATATATAACGATATATATATATATATATATATATATATATATATTAATTATTACAAATTATTATCACTAAGTATATATAAGTATATATATACGCATGACGACACCGTTTATATTTTCATGGTTTTCACGAACCGACACCGACACCGAAGCTAAAGCTACGAAAGCACTAGTCACCGACACCCTATGTTTGTTTGTGCCGCATGTCACCTAAGCCCAAATGTCTTTCTTTCTTTCTTTTTACCCTACTGATGGGCCGAGCACAAATCACAAGCCCAGCAATCAATATTTGTTTATATGTTTTCTTTGGGCCGAGACTACCACAAGCCCACACGGTTTCTTTTTCCTTTTGATTCACTTGGGCCGATAATTCACAAGCCCAATGGCTAGTTATATTTTTCCTTCTTTTGTGTTGCATGGTACTCTACGAGCTCAGCTCATACGCTACACATAGGGCTGAGCAAACGGACCGGATGGACCGGAACCGACCGACAAAACCGACCGGACCGAGACCGACCGGACCGGACCGACCACATTCGGTCCGGTCCTCGGTCTAAGCTTTTTGCCAAATTCGGTCCTCGGTCCGGTCGGTCCGGTCCGGTCCGGTCCGGACCGACCAAAAACCCGAAAAAACTTGCCTAATTGGACCGGACCGACCGAAGACCGACCGGACCGGACCGGACCGAGACCGGACCGACCATATTCGGTCCGGTCTCGGTCTATGGTTTTTCCGGTTCTCGGTCCTCGGTCCGGTCCGGTCTTGGTCGGTCCGGTCCGGTTTTCGCCCGATGCTCAGCCCTAGCTACACACATATGAACCACACTTGTTTCTTTTCTTGGCTCCCTACAACTCGACACTAAACATACAACTTCCTTTGACATTGTTTCTTGAGACAAGGAGCCGACTTATGAAGCCGTCAAACCATTGGTATTTCGCAATACACACTAAGAGTTCTTTACCCCATGGGTCAAGTGTCTCATGTTCCCCAACATATATACCACATGTGCTCTAATCCAAATTGTATAATACTCTACTCACCCTAGCCATGCTTAAACAAATCAATGTCAACTCTCATTTGCTCCTCACCATCCCAACTCGACAAGACTAGAGAGCAAGGCCAAGGGACAAGTTTGTCTACCCTCGATTGACAACTAAGGAGACATGTCTCACCATGTCAAACATACAACTACTCTTAACCATCCTATATAAACCACATTTAATGCAAGATTTCTCACACTCTCAAGCTTCACCAAGTTTGCATATCACAAAACTCTCCTTCTCATTTACTGTCGAAGAGCACTAGGCACACACAAGCAAGGTTTTGGGTTTGGAACGAGTTGGGAAACTATTCTTGGATAAGGGATCGTTAGATGAGGAGAGTACCACGTTTGCTAGTTCTCGTTTGCTCACATCACATGAACTCTTCACCATCATTTTGGTGTTGTAAGTTGTTATTCACCCTTTTCAATTCATACGTTAATTATTTCATGCATACCACGTTTATTTATCACACGACACACACTATTTTCTAAGTATAAATCTTCGTTACACTTATAACTATATATAACACATGCCTCGACACCCTTGAGGAAAGGCCTCGCCATTTCGTTTTTACGCGTACAATACATATATTTTCTTCGACACTCTAAATCACCGACTCACACTTAATCAAACTAACAAAACATGCAAACCCTACACGATCTTATACTACATAAACGAAGCCAAAACCAAATCCTAGTCGAGTATTATTTTTAGACAAGTGAAACCACTTTGGGCCTTAACCGGGCTAACGAGCCCAACCGATTTTCCTTATGAATTTTCGATTAGAAAACTTAAGATTTTCGAATGTTGTTAAATTTATAAAAACTGATTTTTTATAAATTTAGAAGATAAAAAAATGGTAACTTTTATAAAAATAAAGGTTAACTTTTCAAAAACTAGATTTTGGACTATTTTTGCAAAAGTCCCACGTTAAGGGACTAAAAGTGATAAAATCACCAAACTTTCGGACCACATTGGAAACTGTCGATTTTGAATAAAACGAAGGGTAGAAACTGTAAATTTCGAAAGACCAAGGTAAAAGTGTAAAAAAGCTATAACAAGGACTAAAATGTAATTATTTTTGACCAAAGGGTAAAAAGTGTAACTTTATTAAAGTTAAGGGTCAAATATGACAAAGGTATTTTATTAATTAATTGTTTTGTATAATTTGAATTTTATATATAAATATGTATATATTTTGGTAACTTTAAAATAAATATATAACTTTACTAAAAATATTTAATTATAAATATTTTTAAACAATATTATTTTCACAAATGAATTAACATTTATTGAACACCAGTTCGTAACAACGATACAAATAACTACGTAACGTTATTTTGGAATATATTAAGACACCCGAATGGATATCATCGTACATGAGACATATCACATGTCATTTACAAAACGAATCTAAAACACCGATGACAATGTATTATTTAGGTCGCAAGTCGGAGGAATTTCATTGCTAGTCGTAGCAGTACACCATCACTTTTGAGCACCGTTATGATTTACACACCTGTCAGGTGAGTTCATGGTCCCACATTTTTTAATTGCTTTTTAACCCCGTGGGGAGATACATGCTATAAATCGAACACAAGTATTTTTCTGTATGCTGTTATCACCTGATATTGCCTAAGTTGACACCTGTGCTACAAGTCCCTCATATCACGAACCTTAATCACTTGTGAGTGAGCGCGAATATAGTTAATAGATCTATTGGAATGGCAGCCCACATCTGTCAAGGTGATCACTTGGCAGGAGGTGTGCTATATTCGAGGTATTATGGAAATTTGGCACATTTCCTGTCACCGAGGGCCCCTTGTCATTTACATTCGCTGTGGTGTAGGTGATTGTTATTATCTTTATGATATGTCAAATCGATGTTAAGGCTTGCGTTTCGTGAGGCTTAGGTGCAATATTTCACCAGTTTAGTCAAGACCTGTCTATCTTGGCTTGTTGATTTCAAATACTTGACTTGTGTTCACACTATTACTGTTTAAACTACTATGGATTCACTCAACCTTTGTGTTGACTTTTTAAGCATGTTTGTCTAAGGAAATTAGCAAGCATGGCGGCACGGAGCTGGCAAAAGGGCACACAGGACCCTCCCTTGTTATTTCAATAATTATATCATTCTTTTCAAACTCATCACTTCTTTTGCGAAATAATTAACATTTTGGAAAAATGTTTGTAACTCTGACTATTTGAGTTTTCATGGAATGATATTGACCATCGTTTGAATTGTTTTCTATGAGTATGACTGTGTACTAAACTGTAATCGACCCCGATTAGACTTCCGCTACTTATCAAAATTTCGGGGTGTTACATGAAAATCAAAAAGAAATTCTTAATACGATAAAAACGGAAAAATGGTTATGTTACAACTAATGCGGATTATACATTAATTGTAAATATAATCGAACATTTTACAGGAAGATGGTCTGATAATTCAGAAAATATTAGAACTCTTCTAAATGGATTAAAATGTCCAACTTTAACTTCTTTTAGATGGTACAAAGGATACCTTCCTTAGCAGAGTTATGGAACTTCCTGACTCTAATAGTACTCATTGGAAATCCAAATTTATAGATGGATTACCAAATCTATTTGCTGAAAGAGTTTGAAAAACACTTAGAGAAAACGAAGTAAATATCAATTATGATAAATTTACTTATTGTTAGTTAATAGAAACTTGCATCCAAGAAGGATTGGCTTTATGTAATGAAATAAAACTAAACCAACAAATTAAAAAAACAAAATTTAAATGAAAGAAAACAACTGGGTCAATTTTGTGATCAATTTGGGATGAAATGTTCAACTTCTTATGATAAAAAAGTTTATAAATCTTCAAAGAAAAGAAATTATTCTGAACACAAGAAAACTTCCAGGTTCAAAAACCGGGAAGAAAAAAGGTTTAAAAGACCACAAGCTAGAAATGATACCAAACCAATAACATGTTTTGAATGTGGGAAAATTGGTCATTTTGAAAATAAATGTAGAGTCAAGAAAAAGATTAATAATCTTAATTTAGATGAAGAAATCAAAGATGGTCTAAAGAAGATTCTTTTAAATTCAGAATCAGAAACTGATTATTCTTCTGATAATTCATTATCTGAGCAAGAGACGGATTGTAATTGCCTAAAAGAAGAAGATTTTATATCAGAAGAAGAAGATTTTGAAAAAAAATGAAAACCTTGAAATGGATATTTATAAAATCCAATCTCAATTTGAAGATTTAAAAATAAATGTTTTGACTAATGAAATATTAGATCTTTTAAAATTAATAGAAGATGATGATATAAGAACTAAAATAATTAATCAATTTTGTAAATAAGATGTTGAGTCGAGCAAAAATATTGTAGACTGATGAGGCGAAAAATGAACCGTTTTTAGGGGGTCATTTAAACCCGGAATTGAATTTATTTGATCAAATATTGCCCTAAATCATTCTTTTTGTGATTTTAGGTACTTTGAGAGTGAATTCGGGAAAAGGAAGCATTTTGGACGTTTTCGGAGCATAAAAGTGAAGAAAACGGCAAAGTCTCAATTTTCCTTGCTGGGAACAGTAGATGACGGCGTCAAGAAGGATTTTTTGACGGCGTCAAGAGCAAAATGTATGACAGCCCAGAGAAAACGTGACGACGTCAGAACAAGGGCGTTCAAGAGTAAATTTGGTGACGGCTTGGAGCAGAATTACACATGACGGCGTCAGCTATGGATCTAGGCAGTCCGAGAACTTTATTGGCGGCGAGATGACGGCGTCAGATTTTTCCTCTTGACGCCGTCACCTCACAAAATCTATATATACTTTTCTATTTTTCATTCATTAAAAGAGAGGAACTTGTGTGGAGAATTCTAGGGCCGAACCTAATAAACCCTAGGTCGTTTGTAACAGTATTTTCAAGGGTTTTCACACCCTTGAAACCCTTCATGTTCAATTGAGATAAGTTTTCTTTCAATTCATTCAATATGTCTATGTGTTGTTTGAATATATCTTACACTTGTCTTGATTTTAACATGCTAGGCTAGATCTATTGTGTGTTTGCTTAGATGTAATGAAACCTAGATGTTGATTATAGGTTTGATTGCTTGTTTATAGTTGTAATGGATGAATGATTTCAATGTTAGGCTTAAGAAAACTGGCAGATCTCCATTGTGTAACTTGCTTGAACGTCTTAAGAAACATGAACCGATGTGTACTAGGTTTTTATGGTTGTATTTAATGCATGAGCGAATTCTAATGATCCCATGTTAGGAGCTTCTTATCCGACTCGACATAGGAGTGAAGTAGGAGCTTATAGGACTGGGGAAGTAAGTACGCCACCCCATGAATGGTATTAAGGAATACAATCCGTCATCCATGCAACTGTAACAAGTAATTAACCTGTAAAAGATATCTAGGGAGTAGTGAAATCTAAGTAAACACAATTCTCCCATATATTGTTCACACCACTACCTTAATTTAGTTTATTTTCATTTTTGTTATTTTATTTTGATTGCATCTTAGTTTATTTTTCATTTTTGTTACTTTAATAAAACATAAAAAAATATAAAAAAGAATCATCCCTTACCTCTAAACCTAGTTCTTAGGCTTTCTAATCCTAGTGACACTATTCCTGAGTTGAACGATCAATCCCCCGATACTTGTCACTATACTATACTACAACGATCAGGTACACTGCCTGGCGGGGGTTGTAAGCTTCTCGAGTT
>CM060707.1:148669558-148691592 GCA_030686995.1 Artemisia argyi
CCGGGCTGCGGCGCCAAAAACTTGATGCGTGGGAATTGCAACAGGCTTTACCTCTCGAGGGATCTCGAGAAGCTTACAACCCCCGCCAGGCAGTGTACCTGATCGTTGTAGTATAGTATAGTGACAAGTATCGGGGGATTGATCGTTCAACTCAGGAATAGTGTCACTAGGATTAGAAAGCCTAAGAACTAGGTTTAGAGGTGAGGGATGATTCTTTTTATATTTTTTTATGTTTTATTAAAGTAACAAAAATGAAAATAAACTAAGATGCAATCAAAATAAAATAACAAAAATGAAAATAAACTAAATTAAGGTAGTGGTGTGAACAATATATGAGAGAATTGTGTTTACTTAGATTTCACTACTCCCTAGATATCTTTTACAGGTTAATTACTTCTTACAGTTGCATGGATGACGGATTGTATTCCTTAATACCATTCATGGGGTGGCGTACTTACTTCCCCAGTCCTATAAGCTCCTACTTCACTCCTATGTCGAGTCGGATAAGAAGCTCCTAACATGGGATCATTATAATTCGCTCATGCATTAAATACAACCATAAAAACCTAGTACACATCGGTTCATGTTTCTTAAGACGTTCAAGCAAGTTACACAATGGAGATCTGCCAGTTTTCTTAAGCCTAACATTGAAATCATTCATCCATTACAACTATAAACAAGCAATCAACCTATAATCAACATCTAGGTTTCATTACATCTAAGCAAACACACAATAGATCTAGCCTAGCATGTTAAAATCAAGACAAGTGTAAGATATATTCAAACAACACATAGACATATTGAATGAATTGAAAGAAAACTTATCTCAATTGAACATGAAGGGTTTCAAGGGGTGAAAACCCTTGAAAATACTGTTACAAACGACCTAGGGTTTATTAGGTTCGGCCCTAGAATTCTCCACACAAGTTCCTCTCTTTTAATGAATGAAAAATAGAAAAGTATATATAGATTTTGTGAGGTGACGGCGTCAAGAGGAAAAATCTGACGCCGTCATCTCGCCGCCAATAAAGTTCTCGGACTGCCTAGATCCATAGCTGACGCCGTCATGTGTAATTCTGCTCCAGGCCGTCACCAAATTTACTCTTGACGCCCTTGTTCTGACGTCGTCACGTTTTCTCTGGGCTGTCATACATTTTGCTCTTGACGCCGTCAAAAAATCCTTCTTGACGCCGTCATCTACTGTTCCCAGCAAGGAAAATTGAGACTTTGCCGTTTTCTTCACTTTTATGCTCCGAAAACGTCCAAAATGCTTCCTTTTCCCGAATTCACTCTCAAAGTACCTAAAATCACAAAAAGAATGATTTAGGGCAATATTTGATCAAATAAATTCAATTCCGGGTTTAAATGACCCCCTAAAAACGGTTCATTTTTCGCCTCATCAGTCTACAATATTTTTGCTCGACTCAACATCTTATTTACAAAATTGATTAATTATTTTAGTTCTTATATCATCATCTTCTATTAATTTTAAAAGATCTAATATTTCATTAGTCAAAACATTTATTTTTAAATCTTCAAATTGAGATTGGATTTTATAAATATCCATTTCAAGGTTTTCATTTTTTTTCAAAATCTTCTTCTTCTGATATAAAATCTTCTTCTTTTAGGCAATTACAATCCGTCTCTTGCTCAGATAATGAATTATCAGAAGAATAATCAGTTTCTGATTCTGAATTTAAAAGAATCTTCTTTAGACCATCTTTGATTTCTTCATCTAAATTAAGATTATTAATCTTTTTCTTGACTCTACATTTATTTTCAAAATGACCAATTTTCCCACATTCAAAACATGTTATTGGTTTGGTATCATTTCTAGCTTGTGGTCTTTTAAACCTTTTTTCTTCCCGGTTTTTGAACCTGGAAGTTTTCTTGTGTTCAGAATAATTTCTTTTCTTTGAAGATTTATAAACTTTTTTATCATAAGAAGTTGAACATTTCATTCCAAATTGATCACAAAATTGACCCAGTTGTTTTCTTTCATTTAAATTTTGTTTTTTAATTTGTTGGTTTAGTTTTATTTCATTACATAAAGCCAATCCTTCTTGGATGCAAGTTTCTATTAACTAACCATAAGTAAATTTATCATAATTGATATTTACTTCGTTTTCTCTAAGTGTTTTTCAAACTCTTTCAGCAAATAGATTTGGTAATCCATCTATAAATTTGGATTTCCAATGAGTACTATTAGAGTCAGGAAGTTCCATAACTCTGCTAAGGAAGGTATCCTTGTACCATCTAAAAGAAGTTAAAGTTGGACATTTTAATCCATTTAGAAGAGTTCTAATATTTTCTGAATTATCAGACCATCTTCCTGTAAAATGTTCGATTATATTTACAATTAATGTATAATCCGCATTAGTTGTAACATAACCATTTTCCGTTTTTATCGTATTAAGAATTTCTTTTTGATTTTCATGTAACACCCCGAAATTTTGATAAGTAGCGGAAGTCTAATCGGGGTCATTACAGTTTAGTACACAGTCATACTCATAGAAAACAATTCAAACGATGGTCAATATCATTCCATGAAAACTCAAATAGTCAGAGTTACAAACATTTTTCCAAAATGTTAATTATTTCGCAAAAGAAGTGATGAGTTTGAAAAGAATGATATAATTATTGAAATAACAAGGGAGGTCCTGTGTGCCCTTTTGCCAGCTCCGTGCCGCCATGCTTGCTAATTTCCTTAGACAAACATGCTTAAAAAGTCAACACAAAGGTTGAGTGAATCCATAGTAGTTTAAACAGTAATAGTGTGAACACAAGTCAAGTATTTGAAATCAACAAGCCAAGATAGACAGGTCTTGACTAAACTGGTGAAATATTGCACCTAAGCCTCACGAAACGCAAGCCTTAACATCGATTTGACATATCATAAAGATAATAACAATCACCTACACCACAGCGAATGTAAATGACAAGGGGCCCTCGGTGACAGGAAATGTGCCAAATTTCCATAATACCTCGAATATAGCACACCTCCTGCCAAGTGATCACCTTGACAGATGTGGGCTGCCATTCCAATAGATCTATTAACTATATTCGCGCTCACTCACAAGTGATTAAGGTTCGTGATATGAGGGACTTGTAGCACAGGTGTCAACTTAGGCAATATCAGGTGATAACAGCATACAGAAAAATACTTGTGTTCGATTTATAGCATGTATCTCCCCACGGGGTTAAAAAGCAATTAAAAAATGTGGGACCATGAACTCACCTGACAGGTGTGTAAATCACAACGGTGCTCAATAGTGATGGTGTACTGCTACGACTAGCAATGAAATTCCTCCGACTTGCGACCTAAATAATACATTGTCATCGGTGTTTTAGATTCGTTTTGTAAATGACATGTGATATGTCTCATGTACGATGATATCCATTCGGGTGTCTTAATATATTCCAAAATAACGTTACGTAGTTATTTGTATCGTTGTTACGAACTGGTGTTCAATAAATGTTAATTCATTTGTGAAAATAATATTGTTTAAAAATATTTATAATTAAATATTTTTAGTAAAGTTATATATTTATTTTAAAGTTACCAAAATATATACATATTTATATATAAAATTCAAATTATACAAAACAATTAATTAATAAAATACCTTTGTCATATTTGACCCTTAACTTTAATAAAGTTACACTTTTTACCCTTTGGTCAAAAATAATTACATTTTAGTCCTTGTTATAGTTTTTTTACACTTTTACCTTGGTCTTTCGAAATTTACAGTTTCTACCCTTCGTTTTATTCAAAATCGACAGTTTCCAATGTGGTCCGAAAGTTTGGTGATTTTATCACTTTTAGTCCCTTAACGTGGGACTTTTGCAAAAATAGTCCAAAATCTAGCTTTTGAAAAGTTAACCTTTATTTTTATAAAAGTTACCATTTTTTTATCTTCTAAATTTATAAAAAATCAGTTTTTATAAATTTAACAACATTCGAAAATCTTAAGTTTTCTAATCGAAAATTCATAAGGAAAATCGGTTGGGCTCGTTAGCCCGGTTAAGGCCCAAAGTGGTTTCACTTGTCTAAAAATAATACTCGACTAGGATTTGGTTTTGGCTTCGTTTACGTAGTATAAGATCGTGTAGGGTTTGCATGTTTTGTTAGTTTGATTAAGTGTGAGTCGGTGATTTAGAGTGTCGAAGAAAATATATGTATTGTACGCGTAAAAACGAAATGGCGAGGCCTTTCCTCAAGGGTGTCGAGGCATGTGTTATATATAGTTATAAGTGTAACGAAGATTTATACTTAGAAAATAGTGTGTGTCGTGTGATAAATAAACGTGGTATGCATGAAATAATTAACGTATGAATTGAAAAGGGTGAATAACAACTTACAACACCAAAATGATGGTGAAGAGTTCATGTGATGTGAGCAAACGAGAACTAGCAAACGTGGTACTCTCCTCATCTAACGATCCCTTATCCAAGAATAGTTTCCCAACTCGTTCCAAACCCAAAACCTTGCTTGTGTATGCCTAGTGCTCTTCGACAGTAAATGAGAAGGAGAGTTTTGTGATATGCAAACTTGGTGAAGCTTGAGAGTGTGAGAAATCTTGCATTAAATGTGGTTTATATAGGATGGTTAAGAGTAGTTGTATGTTTGACATGGTGAGACATGTCTCCTTAGTTGTCAATCGAGGGTAGACAAACTTGTCCCTTGGCCTTGCTCTCTAGTCTTGTCGAGTTGGGATGGTGAGGAGCAAATGAGAGTTGACATTGATTTGTTTAAGCATGGCTAGGGTGAGTAGAGTATTATACAATTTGGATTAGAGCACATGTGGTATATATGTTGGGGAACATGAGACACTTGACCCATGGGGTAAAGAACTCTTAGTGTGTATTGCGAAATACCAATGGTTTGACGGCTTCATAAGTCGGCTCCTTGTCTCAAGAAACAATGTCAAAGGAAGTTGTATGTTTAGTGTCGAGTTGTAGGGAGCCAAGAAAAGAAACAAGTGTGGTTCATATGTGTGTAGCGTATGAGCTGAGCTCGTAGAGTACCATGCAACACAAAAGAAGGAAAAATATAACTAGCCATTGGGCTTGTGAATTATCGGCCCAAGTGAATCAAAAGGAAAAAGAAACCGTGTGGGCTTGTGGTAGTCTCGGCCCAAAGAAAACATATAAACAAATATTGATTGCTGGGCTTGTGATTTGTGCTCGGCCCATCAGTAGGGTAAAAAGAAAGAAAGAAAGACATTTGGGCTTAGGTGACATGCGGCACAAACAAACATAGGGTGTCGGTGACTAGTGCTTTCGTAGCTTTAGCTTCGGTGTCGGTGTCGGTTCGTGAAAACCATGAAAATATAAACGGTGTCGTCATGCGTATATATATACTTATATATACTTAGTGATAATAATTTGTAATAATTAATATATATATATATATATATATATATATATATATATATATATATATATATATATATATATATATATCGTTATATATATTAATAATATCTCAGTGTCCAATTAGGGTGTCAGGTCGCAAGTGGGAGTTACCGGTGTTAACCTCATTGGGTGACATCCAAGAGTGACAATCGAGTGATATCAGGTGACAAAACATAATCGGATGTCAAACAAACGGTGATAAAAAATAATCGGGTGTTAAACAAACGATATCTCATATAAAAATTTCAAATTAGCCCGCAAAAATGGCTTAGTTTAGAATAGTATCGATAATTAGCATTAATAAATGACCTGGGATTTTACGGAGTATTACAGTACCCACCCGTTAGATTGGATTCGTCCCGGAATCCAAAGTTGAATCGGTGCTCGGGGTTGTCTCATCAAATAGTTGTGGGTATTTGGCACGAATTTGATCCTCGCGCTCCTAGGTGAACTCGGGTCCTCTCTTAGAGTTCCATCTGACCTCCCTATCCATAATCTCAACGGGTTCCTCAATAAAGTTCAACCATCGTCGATTCTGATCTCTTTCAACGGAATCACCAGGGTTTCACCCGATAAACTCTTTTTCAAATTTGACACGTGGAAGGTGTTGTGTACTCTACTGAGTTCCTCAGGTAATTCAAGTTTGTATGCCAGGGGACCGATCCTTTCAATGATCTCGAAGGGTCCAACGTATCTTGGGTTTAACTTTCCACGTTTTCCAAACCTAATCATCCCTTTCCAAGGTGATACCTTAAGCATGACCTTGTCTCCAACTTGAAACTCTATTGGTTTCCTTCGCACATCGGCATAACTCTTTTGCCGATCCCTTGCGGCTTGTAATCGTTGTCTAATCTTTACTATTTTCTCGGTGGTTTCAAGAATCAACTCGGGACCTGAGAGTTGTACATCTTCAATCTCAGCCCAACAAACTGGTGATCTACACTTTCTTCCATAAAGTGCTTCAAACGGTGCAGCCTTAATGCTAGCGTGATAACTGTTGTTATATGAGAATTCCGCTAATGGTAGGTGTTTATCCCAGCCTTTTCCAAAATCGATCACACATGCCCTAAGCATGTCTTCCAGGGTCTGTATAGTCCTTTCACTTTGACCATCGGTCTGTGGATGGTAAGCTATACTCATATCTAACTTAGTTCCCAAGGCTTTCTGTAAAGATCGCCAAAAGTTAGACATGAAACGGCTGTCTCGGTCGGAGATAATCGAAATCGGCACTCCATGCCGGGAAACTATCTCCTTTAGGTACAAACGCGCAAGAACGTCCATATCATCAGTCTCTTTGATTGGCAAGAAGTGCGCTGACTCCGTGAGACGATCGACAATAACCCAAATAGTATCCAACCCACTCGATGTCTTGGGTAATTTCGTAATGAAGTCCATTGTAATTCTTTCCCATTTCCACATTGGTAGCTCGGGTTGAATCAAAAGACCGGATGGTTTTTGATGTTCAGCCTTTACTCTTGAGCAGGTCAAACACTTACCGACATACTCTGCAATGTCAGCTTTCATGTTTGGCCACCAATACAACTTCTTTAGATCGTGATACATCTTGTCCGAACCATGATGAATGGAATATTTAGACTTATGTGACTCATGCATGATGAGGTCTCGTATTCCTCCATACAATGGAATCCAACTTCTGTCCTTGAAACACAACTTTCCATCTGGTTTCTTGACAAATCCATTCGTGCTTTCTGGCATGCCGTAAATCTTCTCGTGCGGTCTATTCTCTTCCTTAAGGGCCTCAGCTCGAACTTCAAGAATTTGCGACGGAAGTGGTGATCTAATTGTCATACCCAATGATCTAACTCTGAGGGGTCTAAGTTGTTCCTTTCGACTTAAGGCATCTGCTACAACGTTTGCCTTCCCCGGGTGATAACGAATCTCACAATCATAGTCACTTAATAACTCTAGCCATCGACGTTGCCTCATGTTCAACTCTTTTTGATCTAAAATGTGCTGAAGACTCTTGTGATCGGTGAAAACCGTACACTTGGTTCCATATAGGTAGTGTCTCCAGATCTTAAGAGCGAATACCACCGCTCCTAATTCTAGATCATGAGTAGTGTAGTTCTCTTCGTGGGGTTTAAGTTGTCTAGAAGCGTAAGCGATTACTTTAAGTCTCTGCATCAATACGGCACCCAAACCTTGGATTGATGCGTCACAATATACCACGAAGTCCTCACTTCCTTCGGGTAGTGCTAATATCGGTGCTTCACAAAGCTTCTGTTTCAAGAATTGAAATGCCGATTCTTGTTCATCTCCCCAGTCAAACTTCTTCTTCTTCTGTGTTAACTCAGTCAAAGGTTTAGCAATCCTTGAAAAACCTTCAATAAATCTCCGATAGTATCCGGCAAGACCTAAAAATTGGCGTATCTCGGTAGGACTCGTAGGTGACGCCCAATTTTTAACAGCTTCGATCTTGGCGGGATCAACATGAATACCCTTACTGTCAATAACATGCCCAAGAAATTGTACCTTCTCAATCCAAAAATCACACTTTGAAAATTTGGCTTATAATTTCTCTTCTCTGAGCAGTGTTAGTATAGCCTTTAAGTGTTCTTCGTGTTCTTCCTCACTACGTGAATAAATAAGGATATCATCGATGAATACAATCACAAACTTATCCAAATAGGGTTTGCACACTCGGTTCATTAAGTCCATAAATACAGCGGGTGCATTTGTTAGACCGAATGGCATAATTGGAATTCGTAGTGGTCGTATGTTGTCCTGAAAGCCGTCTTAGGGATGTCTTCTTCCCTAACTCTCAGTTGGTGATAACCCGATCTCAAATCAATCTTCGAGTAGACACTCGATCCTTGTAGTTGATCAAACAAATCGTCAATCATTGGCAACGGATATCGATTCTTCACCGTAAGTTTGTTCAACTCACGATAATCGATACACATCCTGAAGGTTCCATCCTTCTTCTTTACAAACAGCACCGGGTCTCCCCACGGTGACGAACTAGGGCGAATAAATCCTTTATCTGACAATTCCTGTAATTGCCTAGATAACTCCTTCATTTCCGACGGTGCTAGCCTATAGGGTGCTCGTGCTACGGGTGCTGCTCCTGGCATCAAGTCAATTTGAAATTCCACTTGACGAGTCGGCGGAAGGCCAGGCAAGTCCTCAGGAAAAACTTCTGGAAAGTTCCCGACTACTGGCACATCCTCGAGTCGCTTCTCTTCCGACTTCTTCTTGGTGACTTGAGCCAAGAAGACTTGACATCCTCATTCGATGTACTTCACAACTTTGATGCAAGAAACGATGCTCAGACGTGTTTTACTTCGCTCTCCGCGAACAATCAGGGTTTCGTCATTCAGAGGGATGTGAACGACCTTTTCGTCACAAATGATATTAGCACGGTTCTCGGATAACCAATCCATTCCTACAACGACGTCGAAACTACCAAGTCTAATAGGCATAAGGTCAATGTCAAATGGGGTGTCTAGTAGTCATAGGGTGCAACCTCGGAGTATAGTGTTAGTGCTTACTAGCTTTCCATCTGCTAGTTCAATCTCATACGTGGTGTCTAGTTTGGCCGGTGTAATATTAAGTAGAGGTGCATGGGAAATAGATACAAAACTTTGATCGGCTCCGGAATCAAATAAAACTTTAACGAGGCGGTTGTTTAGAAAGAACGTACCCGTGACTACGTTCGGATCTTGCTGGACATTTCCATCTCCCAGTACGTATGCTCTCCCACGTGCATTGTTATCCTTATTAGGGCACTGACGCCTATAGTGTCCTTTCTCTCCACAAGCATGGCATACTACAGCCACGGGTTGCAAGTTAGCTCCTGTAGCCTTGCAATCTTGTGTCTTATGTCCAGTCCTTGAACACTTCCCATACTTAGCATATCAGGGTCCAGTGTGATGCATCTTACACTTGTTGCAGAATGGAAGAGGTCCAGCATACCTAGCATCCTTAACTGGTGCGGCGACATAAGCTCTGACAGCTTCCTGTCGTCGGTTCTGTTGATTGTGGTAGGTGTTTCTGTCATGGTGATAGTTACGGTTGGGGTTACGGTTGTTGTTGTTGTTGTTGTTGTTGTTGCTTGTCTTGCGATCATCAAACTTCCTTTTGTGATCGTTGTTCCCCTGAGCAGAGTTACGCTTAATCTCCCGGTCTAGCAGTCTTTGGGCAATAGTCATTGCTTCTTCAAAAGATTGAGGCTTTGACGAGGTGACGTTTCCCTCAATACTCCTGGGTAATCCCTCTATGTATCTTTCCAACAACTTTTCCAAATCGGGAACCTTTGAAGGGCAAAGTGTGGCAAGCTCCTGAAATCTCCTATCATAAGCCCTGAGATCATTTCCTTTCACAACCAACGTGTGAAACTCATCTTCTAACTTCTTGATCTCGCCTCTAGGGCAGAACTTCTTCAGCATCTTCTCCTTAAAGTCAGCCCAGGTGATCTGATAGGCCTCTTCCACACCTATCTTCTGAGCAGTTGCGTTCCACCAAGACAACGCGTCTTCCAACAATGTTCCAGTAGCAAACGAGACTCTGCTTTCAGCGGCACAACCGCTCCTTACAAACACAGTCTCAGTTCGCTCAAACCATCGAGCAAGCTCGGTCACTCCTTCTGCCCCTTTGAAGTGAGATGGTTTACAAGCTATGAAGTCCTTATAGGTGCACTTTCGAGTCACAGCGGACTCGCTTTCAGCAGTGGCTCGGTTATTGCTACTAGTTCGTACCATTGCAGCAGCCTGCTCTTCCAAAGCTGCAGCAACACTGTCGGCAACCAACTTTCTGATAGCAGCCCGGGTCATAGCGGGTGACGAGGTAGCAGTAGCGGTTTTCCTTGGGGCCATAACTCTATAAAATCGCAAGTGTATAAGTACAAATCCCAAACATCAATCAATAGTAAGAAAAATAGTCGAGATCATCACAAAGTACATATCACAACCACACCATGAATACATACATCAACATAAACCATATCATTCATAAATAATCATCACGACATGTAACAACACACATGGAATTTATAATATGAATCTCAATATGGGAGCATAATAAAAGATCAGACAACTAGAACATCATAAATCAATATCAATACAGTACAATTATAACCAACATAAAGTTTTAATAATTTTGAATTCACTGTTACAAAACAATAAGATACAACATTATTAATGCCACAGGCGGCAAGTTAAGATGTCTATGAATGTAATGATATGTCATAGATCTATGATGGTCCAGGTGCGCCTCCTGATCTCCTCTCCAGCTCTCTGATGATCCTGATCATCTCCAACATCTCCAAATCCCTGGATCTCTCACGGGCCTGAATCTCCTCAATAGTGGCTGAAAGAGTGTGGATGGTAGAACTAGATACGTCCAACTCCTGTGTCTGATGCTCCAGCATCTCCTGCGTGATGATCGCTATCGCTCTCAAATCCTCCATCTCATGCCTCTGAACATCTAACCGATGACCAAACTCAGTGATGGTAGCCTGTGCCTCCTCGATCTCTGTCCCCATCATCTCAAATACCATCATCTCAGATATATTGAGTTTAAGGTTTTGTAATAATCAAAAAGGGGGAGATTGTTGACATAAATAATGCCTAAAAACATTATTAACATGTTATCAATATCTTTATGTTTTAATTATCACAAAATATAAACTCATAGAACTAAAACTTGTGACATAAACAAGTATTTAGTGATTAATATTTCTCTTTACATCCAAATCATTTAAGGTATGAATAAACAAAGTATTTAGTGCATTTTATGATCAAAGGGGTATTTAATTAACTAATGCAAAGTTTATTTAATTATATAAACATATTATATATTTTTGAAAAACACTTTTGGTAATTAAGAAAAATGTTTTATTCATACTAAATATATGAATTCAAATTTTTAACCAAAATCAGTTAGTTTTTCACCAAATAAACTTTTCCCACTAAAAGACAAATAATCTGGCCGTTTCAGCTGGGCGGCCCCCTTAATTATAAAGGGCGGTCCCCTTAATTTTAAGGGGCCGGCCATGATTTAAGGGGACCGGCCACGCTCCTCTGTCAGATTCTGTTGCCTATAAATACCACATTAAACCTGGATTTTTTCCTCACCTTTTGCACTACTAAACTTTCTGATCTAGATCCAAATCTCCAATCTTTTATCCTTTGATCATAAGTATATAAATTCTTTGTTTCAAAGTGATCCAACCTTCATCCTCTCAAGTGCAAGAGAAGAATACTTTTATCCCTCAAGACAAGAAGTATTACAACTTGTTGTGATCTCCACATCCAAGTTGTTGGTGTATCATCAAAGATCATTTACATTATTCTTTGTGAAGATTGTTGTGAATATTTGATTGTAGATAGTTGTGTTAGATATTGATTGTGTGATCAGTTAGTAGCTTGGTGTGAAGAAGATAAGCTAGGTACTAGATTGGTGTGAATAAGATAGGTGTGGAGTAGTTAGTTGTGAAGTATATAGATTTAAAGAAGTTGTGTAGAAGTTGTGACTTAGGTGTGATGAAGTTGTATGAAAAGTGGTGTGTAGATTGGTGTGTATATTGGTGTGTACGGTTTTCTCCGCCATAAGGGAGCTTGTTGATATAGTGAAGAAAACTCTCGAGTTAGGTGCTCGGGGAGTGGAGTAGGGCAAGGAAGGTGTCCTTGAAGCCGAACCACTATAAATCTCTTGTCTCGCGGTTCGATCTTTCCATCTCTTACTTATTTCATTACTTATCATTATAATATATTGTGTAGTATTAATTGTTTATATTGTACAAGACTTGAGATCGCATATTATCGAATCTAAGTTTTTAAAAGCTAAGTAAAAATCTAAAACTAATTTTTATAACAAAGTAAAAAGACGTAAAACTATTCAACCCCCTTCTAGTTTTTCATAATACATATATTTCTACATTATATATAACAGGAGGCATTTGAAGGATATGCCCAGTCATTGTCCAGTCAATGCCCAGTCATTGCCCAGTAATTCAATTTCAGCCATGTCATCAGCCATGTCATCACATTATTTATAATTTGTCATCAGCCATGTAAGCAATTTTTTCCATTCATAAATTTCGGATATGCCACCTTGGCAAGCTTCATAAATTCCGAATTATTTTTTCAAAAAATCAATGCCTGCATGGATTCGAACTTTGGATGTTTTAAACATTAGGATACATGCCAACCACTAGAGCAACCTAATTTTTTGGAATATATCTTGCAAATCTAAATTTATAAAACCTACAACCAATTATCCACCATATCTATTCATTAATTATAGGTTTATATTCTCTTTTTAGTTAATATCGACCTTTTTTATTCATTAATCACACAAAACCCTAATATCATTCATATCCGGAATTTTTACTTAAAACCCTAATATCATTGCTTATATTCGTTGATAATTTAATGCTATATACATGTTTCTTATTGACAGGCTTATCAAAGAGTATGCAAGAGAAGTGAAGGAATTGGAATATACAGCTAATACAGACACCATCAAGACGCTGAATGTGAAAAAGCATGTCTCAGGTTCCAGATGTTAAACAAGTACTGTAAGTTTCTTCCCATTTGATCCTTAATGCACAGTTAATGATTCCCTTTTATTATGGATGTGACGTACTCATACTTGATTATCATTCCCATGTACAGTATCCTATCGAAGATGATCCAGGACAATAAGATCGATTTGCCATGTTTTTTTTTGGTCAGCACTTTGGCATATCAGTTGTTATGTTAAAGGGTTGATCTTTATGTTCTCTCTTTTCCCCCCTAAGTTGATAATTTTTTAGATTGATGGTGTTAGTTGGTGGAACTGGAAGCATCAAAACTTGAACCTAAGGAAGGAATTCATTGTCTAACAAGGTACCTTTTTTAATTGGACGCAATTTCAGTTGAATGCCTTAGATGCTTATTCATTATGTTTCTACAAGTTTGGTTGCTTAACATATTGATGTGGTAGATTGTAACACGCAGTTTGTAAGGGTAGACAAGTGTGTTGAATAAGCTAGCTTAATTATTACTTCTTATATTAAATTTCAAATATGACCTTTGTAATATAGTAATAAACACCTAATAAGGACTATATAAAAAATATATATAATTCAAGTGTGTGTTAAGCAAAAAGGAAAAAGAAGGGGGAGGTCAAAACTTGGGCTCCAAGGTTTGGTCTACGGCTTTATATTTTGTGCACGTGAAGACTCAAAAGGTTCAACAACAACTAGACCACAACCGCAGGTCACTGTTTTATATAACCATCAACTCCCACCTGTATTTTCTTACAGCTCTATAAGTTTGGCCTTCTACACTAACATGTATTTGTTGTGTGGTTTCTGATTTTCAGGCAGAAAGAGGCCCGCACCATTGAACCCTGCTTCATCAGCATATACGCGTGTTCCAAGAAGGCCAAATTTACAACATTTGCACAGTTGGGAAAGGCACATGGTACTGTTCTGGAAAGAGAGCAGCGTCAACACGGTGGTGATGAGGATTCAAAAGAAGACGGTCACATTTGTGGGAAGCCATTTGAGGACAAATGCATGCTAATTTGCATCACTTGAAAAGTTTGTTCAAGAAAGGATTCAGTTTTGAGGTTTTTGGTATGTTTGTTGTAATGGTTTTGATTTTGGTTGACGGTTTGGGATTCAGTTGTGAAAGTTGACTTTCAGTACGTGCCTCCATTGAGGAAATTAAGTATTCTTGAAAAGGTATTAAATACTTTTTTTGTTAAGTTTAGGCCTGAGAGTTGATAAAGTTTCGGTCTTTTTAGGATTAGAGGGTTCAATAATCTGATGAGGGTTCGGGTTCGATCCGTACTTATTGTAGGTTAGGAAAAAAATGTAGGTTGAATGCAATTGATTACATAAGATAAAGTTTCAACCGTGTCATAAATCACTGCTAATATAGTTTTATTAAGTTGAAAATAAGGATTTGAAAAAGGGAGGATGTTAGAGTGTTATTGTAAGTTAGTGTATGCAATCAATTCTAAATGTAGTCTGCTTTAGCTAACAACGATACCGGTCTAAAGTGAAACTCCCTGAAGCAGATAAGAGAGCAAATGTGCTCGAGGTGCAGGCATGAAACTGTTTTTGTCCCACAAACTTTGCAACTATACAGGAACCAGTGTTGTTGTGAACTAAAAGTCCATTCAATGTAATATATTAAACACATATCTATTATGAATTTCGTTATATTAGAATGTTAAATGTAGCACATCAAGATAAATTCTCTAATATTTTGTAAGGTTTATTATATAATAGTAAGTAAACTTGGTGCTTTGAAGTTTTAACTATGATCCAAAATAGTCCTATTAAAAAGGTTTACGATAAGCTTAAGCAATACTAAATAAAAAAAGAATTAAGTCCCCTACAGCTTTAAGGTTACTGTGAGATCACAAATGTAAGCTTTAAATCCATTATTAATTACGCACATATTTCTTAAACTCCTTTAATGACTTGCATGCTAACAAGACAGATGGAAGCGGCCAAATCTTTATGTTTTTTGACCAGGTGAAAAGCTGCTTCAGCTTGAGAAGGAAAAGGGTATTTTTGGTGGTTTCATGATTGGTCACATGTGTAACTATCTTTCTTATTCAAAATTAGCATACTATTTGAGTTAGCCAACAAAGCAGTCCATAAGTAAGTGAAGTATGTCAAATGATTCACTGTAGACCTGTGTGGTGAGTTGAAGGATGAAAGCCAAAATCTGCCAAGTGTATCCTAACCAATTACTTTTGTATCCTAAATTACTATTGGTGCTATCCTGTGTGGTGAGTTGAAGTATGACAGCCACCATAGCTCATCTAATACTTATTTTTGGTGTTATCCTTATATTCATCGATTAATGGGTATTTTTCTGTTGGATCAGGCTTTTGGTGCTATCCTAAAAATCACTCGCTATTGGAACACGCAAAGAACAAAACGCTCTTGCCAGTTGATAAGGTTCAGTGACATTCTTTTAACTACAGAGTAGGTTCTCATCTTAACTTCTTCCAATTAGGTTATTTACTTCTCCTTAATATTGGGGTTTTAAATTGAAGAAAGTTCTCACCTTTTATGTTCCCTAAGCCACAGTTAGATCCCAAGATCAGGATACAGCACTATCGCCACTGGGTGACTTTAAATGAACCAAATGTTTTTGCGGTTCGTGGTTATAGATCAGGGATTTACCCACCAACTATGTGTTCTGATTCTATTGGAACTGCACCTCTGGTGATTCTGAGAGTGAACCATTTATTGCAGCTCATAATATGATCCTCTCCCATGCTGCAGCTATTGATGTTTATATGACCAAATATCAGGTACTGCAACATGTCCTCCCATACATATGTAAGCGACTAACAGAGTTTTTTACATTGCTTATTTTTTTATCTTATGCCTCTATTTATAACCAGGATCACATAAATATCAGTTAATGTATGTAACTGGTAATACACCTTCTTTGGCAAATGCTTGATGTTGTGCCGTTGTAATCTAACTGCTCAAATGTGAACTAAATGTATAGTAACGATTAGCAACAGTTGCTATTCCAAACACCCTTTAACATTTAGGTAACCATCATAGTTGCTTATTGCGTATTTTAGAAGCATCATGCTTATCTGCTTGAAAAGCAAAAATTTCACCCAAACTGCTTACTTTCTTAGGTGTGAACAGATAAGTACTTAAGTAAACAATTCCAAATGCATTAAATTTGCTTATATTGTAACAGAAAATACGTTACGTTTTAATGTTTCAGTATCAAACTTCCTTTGAGTTGGACTTAGTTTTTAGTTTTTGGAATGTTGTTGAAATAGGTATTTGATTGATTTTAATAAGTGGGAGGTATTCATGAATGATGATCACACACTAATTTCTTTTGGCTGAGAATACATCACAAGGCCTAACTAAGGTATTTTTTCCCTTTGCTTTCTTCATTTACTGAACTTCTAGAATTACACTACAATGACACTTATATGGACTATTATATACAGGTGACAAAACAAATTCAAGTTGTTAATGAGGTTTTGAATCTGCACAATCTTCCCGAGTTTTGCATTGTTCAAGCCATGGTAATGCCCTTTAAGCTTATAATTTACTGTTACATCACACACGAGGGTCTACATTTTAAATTTTTAAGCCAAAGATTTATATCACTATTGGATTAAAATCAATAGGTATATTTGTTGATGCGATGGCTGTAATCAGTAACTATGTAACTTCAACTTCGAACTAAGCGTCAGGCGGGTTGATTAAAGGCTTAAAATGGGTAAATTATTGTGCAGGTCAATACGTGTAGGGTGGGGTTGGCTCGATACATCAACACTTTTTGTCCAATTTTTTGAATTTTTGTATATAGTTAATGTATTAAGATTAGAAAGGGAACATGCACGGAAGCCACAAATTATCCAACGAGTGAAAGCAGGACCTTATTATCCAAAGAGCCATCGCGTCTAAGTAAACAAATCAATCAAGTTAATTAGTGCTCAACATGTTATATATAAACCATGTCTTTCAAGGTGTCAAAAATGGGTGAGTAAATGTTTATCTTTTACACCCGGTCTGAAGTTTAATATAATACTTGGCGAGTTTAGTACTTGTCGTATTCTTTAGTCTTTTTTTTTTCATTATTGATTTAGGCATCTATAAACTTACACAAATAAATAGTGAATTATTTCTATTTTGTGTCCGTCCATGGATACCCATGGTTGCATGATTGAACCAGTATCATACTAAAACATGTATATATAAGTATATTCTTATTTTTCAGTTTTATATTCTCTCTTGCAATATTACTCCAATAAATATTCAACAATGGTTTTTTCCTGTTCTTGATCATTTGTTTAGTTTTGAAGCCATGGTATTCAATGGGCCGCGTAAGCAATTTTTTTCTGTCCCGTATCACCTAAAGGATCAGGAAATGACCCTTGGAGTTCAAGTGTTTTTTTTAAGGTTTAAAAAGGATCACACAATGACACCTGGAGTTGCAGCTTTGGACCAATTTGTGCGTTTAAAAGTATGCACATGTTTTAAACATTAGTTAGTTTGTTTAGAGTCTATTTTTTAGGTTTAAAAAGTATGCACCTGTCCTAATAAAAATCTCATGCTAAGATAAATTTATACTTAGAATGTGCAAATTGTTGTTGTGAATTCTTAATCTAATTTTTTTTCCTGATAGTGTAGATCCGTAGGAAGATGAAGGAGATAATGGTAAACGAGGCACGGTATTGTGATTATTGATTAATTTTGAATGAAAGATACAATAGTTGTATACATAAAACATGTAATACAGACTTTACCCATAACAAACAAAAACAAAAAAAAAAAAAAAGAAAAAAAAATTACAGAATGCTATAGGAAATGGGAAGAGTTTAGCCAAACTTTTATTTCCTCCATTTATCCTTAAACAATGGTATACATAAAACACAAAGTATGGTGTTACAAGTTTAGTAGGCTAGATCGTAACACAACTAATAGTTGCACTTCATTATCAATTGCTTGCTACTCATTTACAATCTGATGTTCAGCCACATAGTTTTGTCTCAGAATCAGTAGCAAGTTTGCATACCAAAGAGTTACCAGTGGAAGATTGTTTAGATGCCAACAACGATCGGGTTCCAGGTGTTAAAATGAATAATGATAAGAAAGTTAAGTTTGATAAACAACACTTTTATCGGGATCCACATCTATGCTACCTCATTAAAATCCTTCACAGATGAAAAGCTTCGAGGGGATACAGTTTTCTGATGTACCCGAAAACACCCGCATGCCAGACTCAGCATTTGAGGTATTCTTATTTTCCATGTGAAATGAACATGCTTAAATACCAATGTACTGTTTCATATGTTCCATTTTAATCATTGTGAGAACAGACCACACTTATGATCAACTATATTAGAAGATAGATTGAGCAGTTAGTGACCATATAAATATGTTTATTGATTATAGATTTAGAATGTGTTTGTTTCCATCTAAGATATAATCAAATGGAGTAAACATCAAGTCATGGAATGGGTTTTGAGCAAAAGCTTATGATAAGGAAGACATACAGTAGGCCTCTAAATTAGGCTCACGCCATGGAAAGCAACCTTCAAAACCTGATTAGCAAGCAATTTCAAGAACAATATGAGACAATGACAATGATAGTTAACAATAAGCAAAAGCAGATGGAGTGTCAGGTGTTAAAGGCAGAACGACGAAAAGAAGAACGGGAAAAAAAAGAAAAATAAATAGAGAAACGGGTACATATCAAGGCTCACACCATGGCAAATAACCTCCAAAACATGATTAGCAAGCAATTTTAAGAGCAACATGAGAAAATGATAATGATAATTAAAAAAATATACAAAAGCATATGGAAAGTCAGGCGTTAGCGACATAATGCCGAGAACAAAAACAAGAAAACCAAGAAGAGGAAAGAGAGAAACGTACAGATATCCAAGCTCGCGCCATAATTTGGGACATTGAGAGGCAACTTTACCATTATGAGCAGGAGCAAAGACAACTAAGGATGGCTTGGAACCAAGGTAACTGTGTCAACGGAGTGGATGAATATCAGTTTGCACATATATCACATACTTCATTCCATCCACCACGTGTTGGTTACCGGTATTGTGACCCGACACAAAGCAATGAGATTCCGTAGGCATTTCGGTCTCTGTACTACAATATCTACGGACCAAGAGACTAGGTATCAACATGTGTAACCCATCCGCTTTATTTTAGCTATGTTCATTAACTAAGTGTTACTGTTGCTCCTCTCTTACATTCACATACTCTTTAGTTTGCATTTAAACAAATCAAAATAGGTTGCTCTGTTTCATTTACATTGTGATCATTAAAACTCACAATTCTCAATGAGTAACTAAGTATTTAACGAATAACAATTGCACAAGCAATTAATAGTTATGAAGTGAATGGGATGATCATTAACATTTTACAAAAACCATTGACTCAAGTCATTCAAAAAATGCAAAACACTAAGTGACGAACGAATTGTGATCATTAATGAAATAATAAATTAATAAAACTATTCAATACCGTATGAGATGACCAATTTTTTTGATCGAAAATATTAGGAGAGGAAAGAAGTACAGTTTATCTAGCATGCACATATCATCTATGCGGAGAGCTTTTAGTCAGGCAAGTTATTGTCTTTGCATCTTTATTGCATAACTACTTGAAGTATAGTGTACTACTGCTTGGTTATGTGTTTTTGATTAATCAATGAAGCATATAACTATTTCGATGGTTGACTATCTAGCATACAACCATATGAGTTTTAGTCATAAAACTTCATCGATCAATTTTATAGGAATTGTACCCTATAAGAACAATGTTGACATAGTTTATTTAATTTAGGCAGCAAATCAGTGAATCGACAATAGACTACTTTCAAAGTACACCTATAACATACTATGAAAAACAAAATTCAAAGTATATATGCTAAACATGATAAACAAACTTGAAGACATAGGTCCTACTTTGACTAATGAATAGCAAGTGCCAACTCTCATTTGAACCATGCCACCAAGTCAGAACCATCACTTGACTCACAACTAGAATATTTGTAGCTATAGAGACTTTTACAACATGAAAAGAAGAGTGGAAAAAAAGACATAAGCATGCATATGTGAAGTAATTTTACAGCAATCGACGTGGTTGTTTTGCTTATTATGTTGGTTTCAACACAGTTTGCAAGGTGTGTATCCTACGAGAACAACAATTTATTAATAGAAACATAGCATTAGGCCGTTACTATTTTATTTCAGTTGCACATGTGCGCCATCGTTGTAAATGGCCCAGTTGACAAAATGCTATATATAAATCTTTTATACTATTAGCATATCCATTTGTTATTTAAAAAATAATCTAAACTGGCCGAGTTTGGCTAACCCATTCCACTTTCAAATATTTTTTTATATGACCCAAAAGACCAAATTTTAATCCAAACTGACCCATTTATGAGTTAAAAAATCAAGTGTGAGTTTGTACACCCTTTTTTATCATCGTTGTACGTAGGGGTTGGTTCGGGTCAAAGTATGTCAATTATCAGTACATGTTACAACGGGCCGGGGTGGATTTGTTTTACCAACAAAAATAATTTTATTTTCAATATTGAATTCGTAAATAAAATACTAACTGATGTGTTAAATATGGGCTATTTTACCAATTATCCCTTTTTAAATATTTGGGCCTCGGATGCTTGAAAAAATCACAACGAAAAAAATTTCTTTCTCTTCACTATGAAATTTGTTTATGGGGTTTTTAGAGGTGTGTTTGAAAGTAATTATTGCCACTAGAACAACTGGGATTAGATAATTTTGATTTTAAAATGACTACCTTGCGTGCTTCTCATAAGGTCTGATGTTGGGTTCATGGTTGACTCTTTAATATCAGACTCATAATAATTAATTATCCAAATATCTTGAAACGCGTTATTGCAACTTCAAGTTGTAATGATCAGTTTAACGCACTCTTAAATGCGCTTATGTTTCAATGTTACCTAAGCAAATCAGCTCAAGGGCAGAAGCCACAACCTGTATAATTCTTTAGTACTAAATACTTGAACTTCATTACTTATTACTTACCGTAGGGCCAAGACTTGTGAGGTGTTTGACAGGCACTCCATTATTCGTATCTGGTGTTTTTTTGTTTTTGTTTTTGTGGTTTATACATTTAGTAATGAAGTTGTTGATTAAAATTACAAAACGTTCAGCGAGTCTGTTGGGGTGAAAAACGTCCGCGAGCATGAAAAAATCGATAGGCAACACATAAATTAGTTCAAGAAAGTCTTAGCTTGCGTAATTAACAGTCATAGTTGAAATACCAGTATGTTAATTAGCAGGGGCGGATGTATGTAGAAGCCAGGGGTAGCGGTCGCTACCCCTGAACTTTTACCCGGTAGTGTAATTTTAGCGATTTTTGGCTATTTTTTGCCATTTTTTGGCGATTTCGCGACCCCTGAAGCAAATTTTCGCTACCCCCTAAACAAATTTTCGTATTTCGCTACCCCTAAACTTGGCTCCTAGTTCCGCCCCTGTTAATTAGCTCAACTTATTTAGATATTTTATAATGTATAGTCTTTTAGCACTCGAGTTTATATGTAGAGAAACTTTGACTATCTGTGAGTACATATTGTTCATATGGGAATAAATCACTTAATAAACTGAAAAATTCTATGGGTAAGGTTGATGTGAGAGAGAAATATCTCAAATCAGGAAAAAGCCACCAAAGAGATTTCCATGATAAGGAAAGCTACAAAAGATGGTATTCATTACTTTTAATGAACTTTAGGAAATCAGATTAGGTTTTTCACATGGGCATCTTCATTTTTGGGAGGCTTGCAGAAGCTTTTGATCGAATTGGTAGTTAAAAATGATACATGTTGGTCTTTTCTTTATACACATAATATCGAAACCATTTAGGGTATGTTTGGCAAAAATAGATGTTTGTGGTGCTGGTGCTGGTGAGTTATAAAAAGAGATTATTTTTATAAGCTACATTAATTAACATTTGATTTTCAGAGATTATGGAAAATTATTTGGTTTATAATCTCTTATAAGTTCTGTCTGTCAAACAAAGAATATTACTCCTTCCGTCCCAAAATTATTGTCTCACGATAAAAAAATACACAGTTTAAGAAAAATACATTTAT
>CM060707.1:148692092-148694592 GCA_030686995.1 Artemisia argyi
ACTACGCCATTTGATTGAGGAGTACGAGGAGCGGAGAAATTGTGAGATATTCCATTTAACTCGCAATATTTTCCGAATTGTACTTCGTTATCAAATTCCCTACCATGGTCCGTCCTAATGGCAACTATTGAGCATCCTAATTTATTTTGAATCATTCTACTAAATATTTCGAATTTTTCAAAGGCTTGGGTCTTGTTACTTAAAAACCTAGTCCACGTGTATCGTGAGTAGTCATCTACTATCACTAAGGTATATTTGTTTCCTCCATAGCTCCGCACAGCGGATGGACCGAAAAGATCCATATGTAATAATTCTAGGCATCTAGTAGTGGATACTATATTCTTGGCTTTGTGACTAGCATGAGCTTGTTTTCCAATTTTACATGCATCACAAAAATGCTTGTCATATTTTAGATTAGGCAAATTTCTAACTAATTCCTTAGAGGCCAAAGATTGTATTTGTTGCATATTAGCATGTCCTAATCTCCTATGCCATAGTGTAGAGTTTTCATCTAGGGTCGTTAGGCATATCCTATCCTCAGGTTTGTTTCCTAGTTTCATAACATATATGCCACCTTTTCTAATTCCTCTACCTATAATTTTTCCATCCTTAACTATTTCGCTATCATCTTCGGTAAATGTGACTCTACATTTATTATCACATATTTGTCCTACACTAAGCAAGTTATATATTAATTTATCTACATGCTCTACATTTTCAATAGTAAGCGAGTCTTGAGAGATCGTACCTTTGCCAATAATTTTTCCACGTAAGTCACTACCGAAAATAACGTTACCTCCATTGTATGCCTTGTATGTAGAGAATAGATTGCGATTCCCCGTCATGTGCCTCGAACATCCGCTATCTTTGATCCATTCGTCAGGTTCCAAGTCAATTCCTAAACATATTTCGTCGGTCTCTTTTGCCATAAAACACTTTTTGTCTCTTGGCTTTTCAACTTCTTCTTTGTCACTATCACTCCATGTTCTACTAACAAAAGCACCTTGACTTTCGTAACCCGGTGGCTTTAGACATTCGCCAACGAGATGATTTGGACTTCCACATCTAAAGCATTTTCTCTTCCCGTAGTTGTCACTTCTATTCCTTTGGAATGCTTTTCTTTTGTCTCGTGATGATCTAGTGAATTTTCCTCGTCTCTTGAAGAACTTCTTGAATTCTCTTACGGCCATTGCATATTCTTCGTCTTCACTTTCATCACTTGAATCATCATCATCACTAGATTCCTTTTTGGCTTTTAGAGCAATTGATTTGGTTTGTTCTTTCTTGACTTTGACCGTTTCCGAGTCTCTTCTTATGATTTCTTCATGAACCTTCAAGTTGCCAATTAGTTCATCTAGTGATAACGTCATCAAGTTCTTTGATTCTTCGATTGCCGTGACCTTAGCTCGCCATTTTGGATGCAATGCCCTAAGAAATTTCCTAACACAATTTTTACTAGAGAATTTCTCATCAAGTGCTTTTAAACTTGTGATGATAGTGTTAAACTTAGCAAAAGCATTATCAATTGATTCCTCTTCCGGAATCGTAAATTGTTCATATTGTTGTACAAGAAGATCTATTTTATTATCTTTGACTTGGCTATTACCTTGGTGAGTAATTAGTAAAGAATCCTAAATTTCTTTGGCGGTTTTACACATAAAAATTCTTTCATATTTTTTGCGTGGTAACGCATTATAAATTACCATTTTAGCCTCATTATTTTTTGCTAATTTCTTTTTCAAATCATCATTTTGTTTTTCAAAAGATACAATTTCATTCATTTTAGTTTCAACATTATATTGAATAGGAGAAAAATCACCAAAAGTAATAATATGCCAAAGATCAAGATCTTTTGATTTCACATACGTTTCGAATCTATTTTTCCAATATAAAAATCCACCACTTTCAAAGAGTGGTGGTCTTTGCATAGATTGCCCTTCTAAATATTTTCCAGATTCCATAGATCGTTACAAGTTTTAAAATACAATATATTTTAAAAAATCTTGCTAGACGTGGCTCCTGATACCAATTGTGGAAAACTAGAAGGGGGTTGAATAGTTTTACGTCTTTTTACTTTGTTATAAAAATTAGTTTTAGATTTTTACTTAGCTTTTAAAAACTTAGATTCGATAATATGTGATCTCAAGTTTTGTACAATATAAACAATTAATACTACACAATATATTATAATGATAAGTAATGAAATAAGTAAGAGATGGAAAGATCGAACCGCGAGACAAGAGATTTATAGTGGTTCGGCTACAAGGACACCTTCCTTGCCCTAATCCACTCCCCGAGCACATAACTCGAGAGTTTTCTTCACTATATCAACAAGTTCCCTTATGGCGGAGAAAACCGTACACACCAATATACACACCAATCTACACACCACTTTTCACACCACAACTTCGTCACACCTAAGTCACAACTTCTACACAACTTCTTCAAATCTATTTACTTCACAACTAACTACTCCACACCTATCTTATTCACACCAATC
>CM060707.1:149390324-149417668 GCA_030686995.1 Artemisia argyi
CGAAATTTTCACAAATAGTAAATCAATTATACGCAATAAAAACTCTCGGCTGCTCGGTCAATAAAAAATACTTACTGTGGTCAAGGCTGTGGTCTCGACAGCACGTGTCTCGGTCAGGTCTCAATAGGCGGTCTCGGTCTCAACAGTGAGCTAAAAAAATACATAAACATAAATTAATGAGTATAAACTTTTGGCGCCGACATGTCCCCGGTAGAAACGTAAACACAAAAAAAAAATTAAACATATATACCTTTTGGTGGGCTCTCGTCTGTGGTCTCAGCTTGGTCTCGATAGGTCTCGGCTTGGTCTTGACTCAACTGTGGTCTTGGCTGTAATGTGGTCTCCAAAGGAAAAAAAATCAAAAAAAATTAATAAAAATCAAAAACATAAAACATTTAACACAAATTAACACAATTAACAAAAATTCACACAAATTAACAACAATTAACAAAATTAACAAAAATTGAAAAAAAATTAACCTGGGTCTTGGCTGTAATGTCGAGAGTAAGAAAGGAGATGAGAATAGAGAGAATCAAACAAGGAGAGGGGTTTAGGAAAGAATTAAACAAGGAGAGGGGTTTAGGAGATCCATCGTGCACAGTGGTGTGAGTGTGGGTGCTGTGGTGGAGATGGTGGTGCTATGGTGGTGGTGGAAATGGTGGTGCTGTGGTGGTAGTGGAGATGGTGGTGCTGTGGTGGTAGTGTAGATAGTGAGAAGAAGAAGAGGGTGAGAGAGCAGCGATGAGAGGGGGTTTTTTTTTTCTAAGTGTTAGATCCAATTCTGCTAATAATTGAGGGTGTTATTGCGTTTACTTTTGGCGGGGACATGTCCCCGCTGAAAGTGTGCTTTGTCTTTTAGCAAATCTTTTGGCGGGGACATGTCCCCACTAAAAGTTTTCATTATTAGCCAAAAGTTTTGACGGGGTAAAGTAAATGCTTAGAGGGAAAAAATAAAAATATGGGTGAAATCTTTTAGCGGGGACATGTCCCCGCTAAAAGTTTGCTAAATGAGAAATCATCCTTTTAGCGGGGACATGTCCCCGCTGAAAGTGTGCACCAAAACATTTAAAATTATCTTTAAATCATTTTAATTAAGTAAAATAATTTATAATTAATTTAAATCATTTAAAATTATTTTTAAATAATTTTAATTAAGTTAAATCATTTATAATTAATTTAAACGAATGAGTCGAGATGATATGGTTATACACGAGATGTTAAATGAATGAGTCGAGATGATATGGTTATGCACGAGATGTTAAAGAATGAGTCAAGATGATATGGTTATGCACGAGATGTTAAACGAATGAGTCGAGATGATATGGTTATGCACGAGATGTTAAACGAATGAGTCGAGATGATACGGTTATACACGAGATGTTAAACGAATGAGTAGAGATGATACGGTTATACACGAGATGTTAAACGAATGAGTCGAGATGATACGGTTATACACGAGATGTTAAACGAATGAGTCGAGATGATACGGTTATGCACGAGATGTTAAACGAATGAGTCGAGATGATACGGTTATGCACGAGATGTTAAACGAATGAGGCGGGATGATACGGTTATGCACGAGATGTTAAACGAATGAGTCGAGATGATACGGTTATGCACGAGATGTTAAACGAATGAGTCGAGATGATACGGTTATACACGAGATGTTAAACGAATGAGTCGAGATGATATGGTTATACACGAGATGTTAAACGAATGAGTCGAGATGATATGGTATGTTAAACGAATGAGTCGAGATGATATGGTTATACATGAGATGTTAAACGAATGAGTCGAGATGATATGGTTATACACGAGATGTTAAACGAATGAGTCGAGATGATATGGTTATACACGAGATGTTAAACGAATGAGTCGAGATGATATGGTTATACACGAGATGTTAACCGAATGAGTCGAGATGATATGGTTATACACGAGATGTTAAACGAATGAGTCGAGATGATACGGTTATACACGAGATGTTAAACGAATGAGTCGAGATGATACGGTTATGCACGAGATGTTAAACGAATGAGTCGAGATGATATGGTTATGCACGAGATGTTAAACGAATGAGTCGAGATGATATGGTTATACACGAGATGTTAAACGAATGAGTCGAGATGATATGGTTATACACGAGATGTTAAAACGAATGAGTCGAGATGATATGGTTCCCACCAAATTTTTCCTACCTAACAACTTATCCTCACAATATAACACACACACACACACACACATCTAACTAATAAAAACTCTTACACACACTCATCTCACTATATATCTCTCTCTAGCAGTTTCCGTTTTCTGGCGACACCAGCAGTTTTCGGCCGCCGGAATCTTTTCTGGCCACCACCTTTTATCACCTCAACTTGTAGATCGGGCCACCTCGATCACGATTCAACCACTCACAACCACTCAACCTCACAACCACAAACACACACTGTTATCATGGTGAAGAAGATGGCAGAATTTGAAGCTTTTCCTTGTCCTTGTAGACGAGGAAACGTGATTCTGCGAGAATCGCGTAAATCTTACTCCCGTGGTAAACTATACTATGCGTGTCCTTTCTCGAAGGTGAACAATTACATACTTTTTCGTGTATTATATAAATAATTTGGTTAATTGTTAAAAATAATAGTTTTTACTCTTTAACAGCTTGGGACAACAGACCATGGATGTGATTTTTTTTATGGAAGGAGGAACGACTCGCCAAAATGACCGGTTCTCTGGGAGCTTCAACGTCAAGCGGTTCTGGATCTGCTCCAACAAGGTGCTCAAACTGTCGTGAAAAAGATCTTACAATAAACATGCTGGAGGCACAAAAACAGGTGCTAGAGACAAAATTAAGGATGCTGGAGGCAAAACTTGACATGGCAACGTATCCCAACCACGACCACGCATGTCAGTCGGATGCAATACTCCGTGACCTTTTAGGTGACATAGATAAATTTCATATGTAGTACTATTTTTGTTGTTGTTGTTGTTGTTGCTATTATCGTTGTTGTTGTTGTTATCGTTGTTATTGTTGTTGTTGCTGATGTTGTTTGTTGTTGTTATTGTTGTTGTTTAATAAAATGTTGTTGTTGTTGTGGTAACTAATGTTGAACGTCCTTTATATTTTAAATTCGTACGCACAAATAATAGAACTGAAGGAACAATATCACAATTATCAAACACGAAGGCAAACTGTTTATTTAAAACAAGCAAGAGTTCTCAACATGCATTTTCATATAGACTCAAACTAAACAACTCGACAACCAAAGGAAACAACTCAAACTAAACAACTCGACACCACACGCTTAGCTTCAAACACGAAGGCCCACATTTTATTCAAACCACACAAACTAAACAACTCGACAATCAAACGAAACAACTCAAACTAAACAACTCGACAACCAAATGAAACAACCCGTTTACTTTTTTTTGCGGCTACCTCCCGCTTTGCTTGAACCCGCACCATCTCTTCCTTTCCTTGCTCTCATTTCCTTAAGATATGCAAACGTAGCTTCAAGACCTGTTATTCTATTTTCCAGATATGCAAACAGCAGCAGCTTGAGCTTCAGCAGCACGTTGAGCTTCAGCAGCATCTAGCTCTTCCAAATACTCTCTATAGTATAACTTTTTCCTCAACCATACCAGAATCCGGTCTCTCTGCCACGGTGCACAGTTCGCATACGAACCATATTCATCAAAAATTTCAACGTCCCAATGATTTATAATTTCATTATACAAGAGCTCGTGTGATAAAGCCTTTGCCCACTCCTGTTCCGGCGTTAAACCATTCATTGTTATGTGTGTTTTGTAGTTTTTTGCCGAATTTATGATTTAATATGTGTTATGTGTATGTTATAATATATATTAAACGAATTTGGAAAAAAGTTGCAGTTTGGAGGGAAATTTGGCGCCTAAACTTTTAGCGGGGACATGTCCCCGCCAAAAGTTAATGTTCTACACTGGATACTTGTTTCGGCGGGGACATGTATTGGCGGGAATAATACCCAACACAATAAAGTGCAACTATTTTGGTCAAAGATAATAAAATATCAAAAATACTTTTGGCGGGGACATGTCCCCACCAAAAGTAAGTGTTGAAATGCAACTATTTTGGTCAAAGTTGTGATGTACCAAAAATACTTTTGGCGGGGACAAGTTGGCGTTGAAAACGCAGTGGACGGTCAGCGTGAATTTGTGCCAGCTCAGCACATTTTTTGTCGTTTAGCGACTTTCGGCGGGGACACGTGCGTCGCCGCCAAAAGGCTCGTTGCCCGTCCTCCTGTTTGTTGTAGTGTTGATTACCCATGGTTCGTTAAGATTGGTGATTGGGCTCCTAATTTGGTTTTGACATAAGAGGGTATGCAGATAATAAGAAAACATCATGGCAACCAACTAAAGGATCCAACATCTGTAGCAAGTTTTATGTTCTAACAACGACAAAACTAATCAAGAAGCCAAAATCTTTGAAAACCATAGATAAATGCAAGAAGAAAGAGAAGACCTCTAATATTTGTATTAAAATAGAGAAAAGCTAGTGTTTTGGATCGATCTATTCCGTAACTCAAAACGTTCAAATATGAAAAAGAGTAAAAATATCATTACACATGAAACCGATATACATCTACTTTTGTCTTAGATATATCTAACTGCAAGCCATTTACAGCAACATATATCAAGCATGCTTGCATCATATCCTTGATCACCTTTTACAACCTGCATAGATCGATTAAAAAACATAAGGGGGCATGTTGATGCACAAATATGAATAAATGCAGAACAACCTAACATACCTCGGCAATGACTTAACAACAGCTTGGGGACAGTTCTTGAGCAAGTCGGTAGCCACAGAAGAATAAACGTCAGCTGCAGACTGTTTGTTCGTTGGTGGGATGAGGTTCAGTACTTTCAGATTATCAAATTGGAAATTTTCTTTAACAAACATCATATGGGATTCGGAAAGAAGCTTCAAGTAAAACAAAAAAATAAATAAATAAATAAATAAATAAATAAACAAATAAGACATTAAAAATCTGTGTCTTCAACAAAAACTTAAAAAAAAAAAAAGTATAGTATGAGAACATTGATTAGTTTTATCGTAACTTGCATATGAACAATAAAAACATATAGATGTAGCTTCGCGCCAAAAACATAAACTGACCATAACAAACAAATTATTAAAAAAAAAAAAAAAAAAAAAAAAAAAAAAAAAAAAAAAAAAAAAAAAAGTAAACTTCTTTGCAATGACATATTAAAGTGGATGCATATATAGCAGTACCTTAACAGTTGATGGGGACAGATGAATGTTAATAGCATGTCTTAGACCCCGAAGCACAGTGATGAGATTGAGCTTCTGCACGCGCCTTTTAACCAGAATCGCAGCGAAAGTATCAATATGTGCAGTGTCCAGAACAGGAAGCTCAAAAGCCTCGATTGACATTGACAAAAGACCTTTAAGCTCAAACAACACTAGTTTTGGAGTCAAAAGCACCAGTTTCTTATAAGGAATTGGTTCATCACGACTCAATGATATTGTCAATCTAGACAACTGAGTACCAATCACTCTGAGACCATCCAAATTAGACCACAACCGACAATTCACCAAAACCAACTCTTCCAAATTGGGAAAACTTGAAAAAGGTTCATAGCTACCTATCCTAACCCCTTCAAGTCTCAAACTAATCAACCCATTAAAATTTAAACACTTACCAAAATTTTGCTGTCTCAACCTTAGGTAGGGGTATGGTTGTCTACGTCTCAACCTCCCCCATACACCGTGAAAGACGGTATTGGGACCCATAACCCGTGAAAGACGGTGTTGGGAGTTACTTTACTTTTTTTTTTACCAAACAAGTAGGGTTGGATCAGTTGGAAAACCCCTTGCCTCTTAACCTAGAGGTCAAGGGTTCGATCCTCACTCCCTACAAAAAGGCCGGAGGTCCTTTTCTACCTTAGGTAGAACCGGAAGCAGTCTCTCTACCTTAGGTAGGGGTATGGTTGTCTACGTCTCAACCTCCCCCATACACCGTGAAAGACGGTATTGGGACCCATAACCCGTGAAAGACGGTATTGGGAGTTACTTTACTTTTTTTTTTTACCAAAATTTTGTTGTCCTTTTAAGGTCAAACTAATCAACGAATCACTTGATTTGTTATAACATGGAAACATATAGTAGTCCGAGCTTCCAGAAGTGTCAATGCTTACATTACGGACACCTTGCAACAAAGCATAGTCAAAGACCCTAGCCACTTCAGGATCACAAGCAACTTTGGAATTCACACTATCAACCTTTATTAAACCATCACGACCGGCTAAAACCTTATCGATGAATATATTGAATTTATCTGTGTCTCCACCAAAACTAAACAAATCGAGATTGAGAACAGGAATTAAAGTCCAGAGATTTACCCAACGTTTCGATAAGAATGAACATTGAACCGCTAATTTAGTGTCAATATAAGAGAGTATGGATATTAAGAGAGCATCTGGTAACAAACTTAGCCTATCTTCTGCTTGATCTTTAAAGCCATAGTTATAGTAACTTTCGCTTGCTCTATCTTTTCGCTTTCGCATCATGTTGCTTTGGGGTATGCAAGAATAAAGTTAAGGACAGTTTATATAGTTTTGCTTTATCTTATGTAGTACTAGTAGTAGATACGTAATTGTAGTATAAACACTCTTTTGGGCCCAGCACAAATAAAGTTTTAAGAGTGGCTTGAGATACGTAAATCATACTCGATCCACATTTGAAAAATAATAAGCTGATTTAGAGCCCAAGATTTGCGGGCCTAAAAGGGGTGGCTAGGTCAGGAGCTCGATTCAGATTTGCTTGTTTGATAAATACATGTAATCCTGCAAAATACATTCAACCAATAGAACTTGATCTTTTACTGTTTTTTACAATATATTCAAGTATGATATGATATTTACGATGACCTTTTCTTTCAGTAAAATTGAAAACTAAAGAAAATAAACTGTTAGATAAGGTCTGGTGTTTGCCTTAGCTAGCAAAGCTAAATCTCAAGCTTTGCATGGTTAGACCAATTAGCAATAGTTTGTTTTTTTTTTTTTTTTTTTTTTTTTTTTTTTTTTTTTTTTTTTTTTTTATGATCTGTACTCTGTCAGGCAGGCACGCTTTATGATTTGGGTCACTTCTTTTCGCTAATTAAATGGTTGGTTATAAATTATAGGTTGGCTTTTGGGTCCTAATGTACAAAGAGAATTAAGGATCAAGGATTTAGGATGTGATTGTTATAAAGTTACGAATGCTGGAAATAGCTAAATTGGTGATTGAACTAAGTTTACATTTGAGTTCAATATGTTCTTGCGTTTTTGCAGTTGTTTGCTTGTGTAATGTTTTTTGGTAATAGACTACGTTCATTAGTTGCAGATAATGAGAATCAAAATCGACATGATAGAGCAATATTAAATAGTAGTCATTTTTTATACTTGTGGTTACATAACTATATTTGTAAGACATCGAAAAACCACATATAGTTAACATTGGATATAGTATATTTCGTAGTGCAGTGATCTGCTTAAAGTTCAATTTCAAGCACATGATGTATAGTTGGCCGATTAATGTTTCACAATCTGTCGTTCACGTCTAAATTTGTAAAACTAAACATGAGTACAACAAAGAAGATGAGCCCAAAACAGCTTTTATGGATAAAAGCGAAGTATTGAAATTGAGACCGATGCAACGTCCAGATACTTGATTACCCAGGGTTCGTTATGGTTGGTGATTGGGCTCGCAATTTGGTTTTGTAATAAGAGGGTATATATGCATATTGCAGATAATACGAACATCATGGCAACCAACTCAAGGATCCGACATCTATAGCAAGTTTTATGTTCTAACAATGACAAAACTAATCAAGAAGCCAAAATCTTTGAAAACCATGGATAAATGCAAGAAGAAAGGGAAGACCTCTAATTTTTGTATTCAAATGGAGAAAAGCTAGTGATTTGGATCGATCTATTCCGTAATTCAATACATTCACATATAAAAAAGAGGAAAAAAATATGAAAACTCTATTTCATTACACAAGAAACCGTATCTACTTATGTCTTAGAAGTTAGATATCTAACTGTAAACCATTCACAGCAATATATATCAAGCATGCTTGAATCATATCCTTGATCACCTTTTACAACCTGCATAGATTGATTAAAAAACATAAGGGGGCATAACTCTCATGTTGATGCACAAATATGAACAAATGCAGAACAACCTGACATATAGTAACATACCTCAGCAATGACTTAACAACAGCTTGGGGACAGTCCTTAAGCAAGTCGGAAGCCACAGAAGAATAAACGTCAGCTGCAGGCTGTTTGTTTCTTGGTGGGATGAGGTTCAGGACTTTCAGGTTACCAAATTGGAAATTTTCTTTAACAAGCATCTTATGTGATCGGGATAGAAGCTTCAAGTAAAACAAAAATTAAAAAAAAAAAAAAAAAAAAGTATATTATGAGAACATTGATTAGTTTTATCGTAACTTGCATATGAACAATAAAAACATATAGATGTTAGCTTCGCGCCAAAAACATAAACTGACCATTAAAAAAAAAAAAAAAAAAAACCATAAACTTTGCAACGACATATTAAAGTTTTTTTTTTTTTTTTTGAACAAGACATATTAAAGTGGATGCATATATAGCAGTACCTTAACAGTTGATGGGGACAGATGAATGTTAATAGCATGTCTTAGACCCCGAAGCACAGTGATGAGATTGAGCTTCTGCAGGCGACTTTGAACCAAAGTCGTAGCGAAAGTATCAATATGTGCAGTGTCCAGAACAGGAAGCTCAAAAGCCTCGATTGACATTAACAAAGGACCTTTAAGCTCAAACAACACTAGTTTTGGAGTCAAAAGCACCAGTTTCTTATAAGGATTCAGTTCATCACAACTCAATGATATTGTCAATCTAGACAACTGAGTACCAATCACTTTGAGACCATCCAAATTAGACCTGAACTGACAATTCACCAAAACCAACTCTTCCAAATTGGGAAAACTTGAAAAAGGTTCATAGCTACTTATCCTAACCCATTTAAGTCTCAAACTAATCAACCCATTAAAATTTATACACTTATCAAAATTTAGCCTTCTTTTTGAGGTCAAACTAATCAACAAATCACTCCATCCATCACATGGACTCGCAGAGTGCCAACATAAAGTGCCAATGCTAACATTATGGACACCATGCAAAAAAGCATAGTCAAAAACCCTATTAACCACAGTCCCTACAAGGAAAGGGAACACTGGCTACGAATTTTAGGGAGGACATGAATGTCCTCGCCAATAACACTACTACACGACAAAAATAACACCAAAAAAAGTTGACCTTGTCTAGCTGTAATGTGGCTGTTACTGTGCACACTCATTGGCGAGGACATGTCCTCTCCAACGACATTCCTCATAGTTTGACCATGCCACGCTGGATAATCTAGTTTTCACTAGGCGCGGAATTTTCCCGCGTAATCAAATGGCGAGGACATGTCCTCGCCAGTTAGTTGACCGCACATTTGACCTGGATTAGAACTATAATCACCGGATTAACATTATTTTGCTTTGGGTCATTAGGGAGGACACGTCCTCGCCAAAGACAAAGGTCAAAGTAAAAGCCAAAATTTTGACTTTTTGGTTTAATATTTTTGGCTCTAAAATTTCCGGCTAATCTTTTGGCTCAAAAATTTCCCACTCTCAGTTTTTACTATAACATATTAAATGGATGAGTCGAGTTGCTATGGATATACATAACATGTTAAACGGATTAGTCGAGTTGTTATGGATATGAATAACATGTTAAACGGATGAGTCGAGTTGCTATGGATATACATAACATGTTAAACGGATTAGTCGAGTTGGTATGGATATGCATAACATGTTAAACGGATGAGTCGAGTTGCTATAGATATGCATAACATGTTAAACGGATTAGTCGAGTTGAAAGAAAAGTCCTCTCTAATGAGGTCGAAAGTCGTTGTGAGTATTATGACAACTAGCTTTAAGATTCACACTATCAACCTTTAGTAAACCATCACGACCAGCTAAAACCTTGTCGATAAATTTATGGAATTGATAAGAGTATCTAAAACTACGCTCATCGAGATTGAGAACAGGAATTAAAGTCCAGAGATTTACCCAACGTTTCGATAAGAATGAACATTGAACAGCTAATTTAGTGTCAATATAAGAGAGTATGGATATTAAGAGAGCATCTGGTAATAAACTTAGCCTATCTTCTGCTTGATCTTTAAAGCCATAGTTATAGTAACTTTCGCTTGCTCTATCTTTTCGCTTTCGCTTCATGTTGCTGTGTGGTATGCAAGAATAAAGTTAAGGATAGTTTATATGGTTTTGCTTTATGTAGAAACGTAATTGTAGTATAAACTTAACACTCTTTGGGCCCAGCACAAATAAAGTTTTAAGAGTAGCTTGAGATATGTAAATCATACTCGATCCAAAATTAGCGGCCTAAAAGGGGTGGCCGGGTCAGGAGCTCAATTCAGATTTACTTGTTTGTTTAGTTGTGTGTTTCATTAAAATAAAAAAGTAAATAAAATAAACTGTTAGATAATTAAGTTCTGTTGTTTGCCTTAGCAAAGCTAAATCTCAAGCTTTGCATGGTTAGACCAATTAGCTATAGTTTATTTAATTTTAATCTTTACGCTGTCAGGCAAGCTTTATGATTTGGGTTACTTATTTTCGCTAATGTACAAAGAGAAGGAACTAGGATTTAGGAAGCGGCTGTTATAAAGTACGTTACTGATGCTGGAAATAGCTAAATTGGTAAGTTTACATTTGAGTGCAATATGTTCTTGTGTTTTTGTAATTATTTGCTCGTTATTTATTTATTTATTTATTTTTGATAATAGACTACGTTCATTATAATGTTGCAGATAATTAGAATCAAAGTCGACATGAGAGCAATATTAAATAGTCATTTTTAACTTGTGGTTACATAACTATATTTGTAAGACATCGAAAAATCACATTTACTTAACACTGAATATAATATATTTCATAGTGAACTGATCTGCTTAAAGTTCTATTTCATGCAGATGATGTGATAGTTGGCCGATTAATGTTTCACAATCTGTCGTTCACGTCTAAATGTGTAAAAGTTTAAAACCAAACATGAGTATAACAACCAAAACAACTTTTATAAATAAAAACAAAGTATTGAAATTGAGAGCGATGCAACATCCAGATACTTGATTACACATGGTTTGTTAAGGTTGGTGATTGGGATCCTAATTTGGTTTTGACATAGGAGGGTATGCATATTGCAGATAATACGAACATCATGACAACCAACTCAAGGATCCGATATCTCCAAAAGGTGAAGAATGGTGGGATCACCCTGGTCCCATGCATCCTAAGGATGTCAACCGGACCCTCCCCCAAGGACCCGGCCCCAGACAATGAGCACCTGTCCCAGTGACTGTACTTATCAGAAGGTGAGCTTTGAACCCTGGCCATTTTCTCCAATAGGCCCCTCGTTGACCAGTCAATCTGAGCATTTTCTCCAATGAGCACCTGTCCCAGTGACTGTACTTAAGGATCCGATATCTATAGCAAGTTTTATGTTCTAACAACAACAAAACTAATCAAGAAGCTAGCCAAAATCTTTGAAACCCATAGATAAATGCAAGAAAAAAGAGAAGACCTCTAATATTTGTATTAAAATAAAGAAAAGCTAGTGATTTGGATCGATCTATTCTGTAATTCAAAACATTCACATATAAAAAAGAGCAAAAATATGAAAACTATATTTATTACACATGAAACCGATATATATCTACTTTTGTTCTAAGTATCTAACTGCAAACCACACACAGCAACATATATCAAGCATATATGTTTGCATCCTTGTGCCCCTTTTATCACCTGCATAGATTAGAAAACATAAGTGGACATAACTCTCATGTTGATACACAAACATGCATAAATGCAGAACAACCTAACATACCTCAGCAACGACTTAACAACAGCTTGGGGACAGTTCTTGAGCAAGTCGGCAGCCACAGAAGAATAAACGTCAGCTGCAGGCTGTTTGTTCAGAGCCGGGACGAGGTTCAGCACTTTTAGATTATCAAATTGGAAATTTTCTTTAACAAGGATGTCATGGGATCGGGAGAGAAGCTTCAAATAAAAAAAGAGATACAACAAAAATGGGACATAAGAAATCCGTCTCTTTAACAAAAACTCAAAAAGCATCGTAACTTGTATATGAACAATTTAAACATACTAGTTGGATACCCGCGCACAGCTGCGGCGATAAATATATAGTTATATTATAAAAATATTAAATGAAATGCTAGCCTAACTATCCCCGAAATTCCCTACCCGCTTAGTGAATTTGTTTCATAACACTCCGAATGTATATACGTTAACTGTATCCGTTTGCTTGGTTTCTGTAGCTTTGATTGAATAATTATAATTTCCAACAAAAATCCCCTATTTCTAGAAACAAAGAAATGTAAAAAAGGCTAGACCATCCCCTATTTCTATGTTATACACTTTTTCAATCAAAAATCCGGGTATCAAATCCAACGAACCCATCATTTGAATCAACAGGTAAAAACTAAAACCTATGGGACGGAAATAAATAGAACTGCTTATCATGATGAATTATATTTGTTCGATACAATGTTGTCAATATAAACGTTAAGAAAGGAATACGGTGGAAAAAAAAAAGAACTTAAATTTAAAGAATATTTATTTTAGTGTGACATCATTATTCCCGCATATACAAAGACTCTCGCAATCTCTTACCCGTCAAACACTACCCCAAAAGTATATGATTTTGACGAATCAAGATTGTATTGGTTGAATTAAAAGTTAAAGTTGTAAAAATTTAAATAAAAATAAAATAAACCCACTAAAAATGTAAAAACTAAAAACTTATAAAAATATATCAAAATGGATGTTGAATTAAAGAGCATAAAATTTTAAAAAATACGATGAAATTAGATCATTATAAAAATAAATATATAAAAAGATATTTCAATTTGAAAATAAAGGTAAATTTTAAGTTGAGAAGTGACACATGTCACCTTATGATTGTAACTCCTTATCTTAATATTTGGTTAGGAGTTAGGGTTGGAGTTAGTTGAAAGTGACACATGTCACCTCATGATTGGAGCTCCTTATCTTAATTTTTGGTTTGGAGTTAGGCTTTGATTATCCATGCATTATAATATAGTATAGAAAGGTAAATTTTAAGTTGGGAAGTGACACATGTCACCTTATGATTGTAACTCCTTATCTTAATATTTGGTTAGGAGTTAGGGTTAGAGTTAGTTGAAAGTGACACATGTCACCTCATGATTGGAGCTCCTTATCTTAATTTTTTGTTTGGAGTTAGGCTTTGATTATCCATGCATTATAATATAGTATAGATAGAAGTAGCTTGGAGCCAAAAACATAAACCGACCATAAGATTCAAAATAAGAAATTGTATACAAACAAATAATAGAAAAAAACACGTAAACTTTGCAATGACATATTAAAGTGGATGCATATATAGCAGTACCTTAACAGTCGATGGGGACGGATGAATGTTAATAGCATGTCTTAGGCCTCGAAGCACAGTCATGAGACTGAGCTTCTGCTGATTAAGATCCAAATCCCTAGATTCAATATGTGCAGTGTCCAGAACAGGAAGCTCAAAAGCCTTGATTGACATTGGCAAAAGACCTTTAAGCTTAAACAACACTAGTTTTGGAGTCAAAAGCACCAGTTTCTTATAATGAATTTCCGATGATATTGTCAATCTAGACAACTGAGTACCAATCACTTCAAGACCTTCCAAATCAGACGACAACTGACAATTCACAAATTCCAAGTTTCCCAAATTGGGAATATTTTAAAAAGGTTCATAGTTAATTATCCTAACCCTTTCAAGTCTCAAATTAACCAACCCATTAATATTTAAAAAGTTATCAAAATTTTGCAATCCTTTTAAGGTCAAACTAATCAACAAATCACTCGAGTTATCATGTAGATTGCGGGCACAACCAATAACCATAGCCACTATACTATTTTGACCCAACCAACTTTAATATTCACACTATCAACCTTTATTAAACCATCACGACCAGCTAAAACCTCAGTAACTAATATTTCGAATTTATGTCTGTATTCAAAACCAAGAGAATCGAAATTGAGAACAGGAATTAAAGTCCAAAGATTTACCCAACGTTTCGATAAGACTGAACACTGAACCGCTAATTTAGTGTCAATATAAGAGAGTATGGATATTAAGAGAGCATCTGGTAATAAACTTAACCTATCTTCTTCTTTATCTTGATAGCCATAGTTATAGTTATTTTCGCTTGCTATTGCTTTTAGCTTCATGTTTTTTCAATGAGCAAATAAAAAGGTTTGAAGTTATGGATCATACTTTATATAGTTTTGCTCTATGACGTAATAGTCTTATAAAAAACCCTTGGGGCGCCCAACACAAATAAGCTTTAAGAGCAGCTTGAGAATTGAGCTTATTTTGAATCCAACATAAGTGGGCTGGACCAAGCGCGTGAGGATTCAAATTTGAGTCTGTTTGACCCAAAACAAATCTTATAATTGCCAAACATACATTTCTATACTTCTATTCAATACCCGAAAGATATATATGACTGCTTTAGCTTAATTAGTCACTTACCGCGATGCCAAAAACTCTTTGATATGTATAAGCAATAAACTAGAGCTAGAACGACTACCCTATTCGAGGAGCATTTAACATTGTCACCGTCAAAATATGTTACTATTATACCACGTTACGGAAAGACATGAACGACTACTGGTCCATCGCCATCTATAGTCGTGAGGTCAGCCCTAAAATTCTCATCCAATTGAAATCGTAGATATATAGTTTCATTTCATAGATACTACAATAACAATACTCAATTCTACCGGAACAGGGTACGAGGAAGGTATGCTCACCCTTACCCGAGAGTAAAGAGACACGTACATAGACAATATTGATACATATATCTATATAAATTCTGAATTAGTAAACTTATTAAGTTCACAATTAAATAAACTGGAAAAAGTAATTCAAATTGTTTAATAAGTAATTATATATCTATATAAATCCAAATGAAATTAGAACAGGTGTGCTAAAAATCTAAAATGGAGGATAAGGTGACAAAATCAGTAATTCGCTATCTTCACTTTGCCAATGCCATGTGCAAGACAGACGATATTTTCTTTTTTTTATGGAAAAAGCCACGCGCCAATATTGAAATTTTTGTATCTTACCTATAGCTGGATAAACATATTTTATTTGTTCTTATCATCAATAATGATTTTACGCCTATTTTTGGTTGAATGTATTTAACTATTTGGAATATTTACCCAAATGAGTTTATATAGAAATATTTCCTAACATGTCAAAAACTCCTAGATAAAAGAAAATGCTCTGCAAAATATACTATTGCAGTATCATATGTTTTGCATACTTTTGTTTTTCTTTATTCCATCTTTTGAGTATTCAGGATAATGTTTTACAGATCCTATATTTGGCAAACTAGGTAATTCCTAGTTAAATGCTATTTCCATCATGGTAAATGAGGGATTATTGAGTGACTGAGGTTGAACCGTTTTATTAGAAGGTCGAAATAAAAATCATTGAAAAACAAATTTTGTTTGCTATAAATTGAAAGTTGTTCGATCTCCTGGTTAAGCTCTTCAAAAATATGGCTAGAGTTGAATCAAATTTGACATGTTTTCAAAGAAACAAAATATGGCTCATCATAAAATATTAATATGTCCGAATCCGTTTTAAAATCTTCATATGCGAACATAAAGAAAGAAGAATAAGTTTAGACTTCAGACGAAGAGTTATTTAGACGAGAAACTTCTATTTAATTACTTAGAAATTTGATGACTTTTCTAACTATTAAATCTTTAAACACAAAGTCGACCAATTCAAATGTCGTACGACTTTAATGGTTGGCTGAAAAACAGTTGACTTACTCATAAAAAATAAAAAGATAAACAATATATATATTTTTTTATAAAATTATAATAAACTTAAATTTCACTAGAAAACAACATCTATTTTGACCAATAACAAAAAGAATAAATCTATTTTTGCTTAGTTATATTATTGGTTGTTTGTTTTGTTTTAACATTCAGTAAAATAAGTGTAATTAAATTATAACAGCATAAATTTTAATCTTTATTTTCACAGCTTGTTGCTAAACATATTTTTATTCTGTTACTGAATATTAATCACGAACCACTTTAAAACGCTCTGCACCAAACACACATACTAACCTCGAAATTCACTTCTAAACAATACTAATGCTCAGTTTTCACTTCTCAAGTTTCTTTAGTAAGTAAAAGTTAAAAATAAATAAATAAATAAATAAATAAATAAATTAATAATAATAATAATAATAATAATAATAATATAATAAATAAATAAATAAATAAGAAGTCGCATTTTCAGTCCAATTTTATAAAAAAATATTTTACTTAAAAACCAACCAACGCACACTTCTTTTTCAGTCATTTTGTTTTTCTTTTCCCCTTTAAATAACTCATTCAATCTTTTCCCGAGATTTTAAATAGCGTGAGACGTGACGTGACGGCATGATCAAGCTTCACGCCTTAGCAGCCACGCCAAAGCTTTTGCTTTTATAAAACGGCACAAAATATAAAAATATTTATATATTAATATTACATTTCACACATATCAAATTTACAAAAAGACGTAGTATAAGACAGAATAACTCATGACGTGGCGGCATGAAAAAGGCTCGCGTGTTTGCGGGGCTTTTGCACAACAGCTGCTTTGCGGAAAAATTGAGCAAACAATGAAGGTAGTTAAGAAAAAAAATAAAAAGGTGTAATAAAAAGTTTGATTAGAGATTCAGTTACACCAAATAATAAAGAAAGAAAAAAATTTAAATAAAAGTGAGGGTAGTTAATTGGAGTAGCACTCCTGCTCCAACTGAACAAATCAATTTCAACCTGTCCAGCTCATCCAACCCTCTCATTCTCTCTCTACAAATATAACAAACTTATAACAAACTACATTTTAGTTATTGATATATATAAATTGCAAATTGGGGGTGTGTGAATGAAGGAAACAACAATTAACCAAAAAATGGTCAACAGATTACACCGTCGCAACTCCTCCGCTTCCTCCACCTCCACCACCGTCTCCTCCGTTGACTCCGGCGAACGCTTACTCTTCAAATTCTCCGCTTTTCAAGCTCTTCAGGTACTTTCATATTCATTCTACGGAACTGTTACTTATATACAGTAGTGCTTATTTGATGTGTATATATATGCTTATTATGAATCAATGATGTATATCTGATAATAAGGTGTTTAATTATTTTTAATTTATTGCTCATACGAAATGAAGTGCCAGCTGGACACTGTTATATTATGTAATTAGTGTTTATTTGATTTTTATACTGTACGATATATACGTGTTAACGTGTATACGCGATGAAGTGCCAGCTGGATTATACACAGATTTATATGTTGAAGATGTATCTGTAATAAGGCGTTTAATCATAAGCCTTTATGTTTAGGCAGTGTAGATTTATTTTATAGTAATGCGTTTGAAATAGAATTGTAGAATAGTTTAATTAGTGATGGATTGTTGAGGTGAAATAAGTGATAAGGATGTTCTGTTATCTTATCACGTGTATACGCAATGAAGTGCCAGCTGGATTTTATCAAAGTGTCAATTTGTCCGTGATGTATCTGTGATTAGGTGTTTGATTATAAGCTTATGGAATGTTTAATGTGTTATCGAGTTGTGATAATTTTTTTTGATAAAATGTGTGGAGTGATGGTGTAAGCAGTGTAGATTATGTTATAGAGTGTTTGAGATAGATTGATCGTACACGATGTAGATAAGAAGAACTAGTGATTTATTATTGAGGTGAAAAACTTGTTAAGGATGTTTTATTGATTTGAGTGATGTAGTTAGAAATAGTTTTCAGGTTTTTATTGGTTTGACTAGGATGGTGTTGCGTTAACAGTGACACTGGCCTTATAGTCCATAAGTTGGTTTGACTAGGATGATGTTGGTTTGACTAGGATGATGCTGTGTTTGGTATTGTGAAGGTGTGAAGAGGTTTAGTGTTTCAGGTGAAGTTTGTTGGCGGGTGGAATTCATGTATGAATTATGTGTATTGTGCTAAATGGACTTATAGTCCATAAGTAAAGAATAAAATAGTGAGAACCTAAAGAATATAGAATAAGGTTTTCCATATGGGACAAACTTGTGCCTGCATAATTGTTCTGTAACAGTGAAAAATTCACTAACTTCTGTTTCACGTCTTTAGCAAATGGTCTCCTATGTAACTGTAACCATTGGAATCTATTTCATAGTTTATGTAAACCTTTTGTAAGTTCTAGTGACAGCTGGAATTTGTTATATTTCGTATGTCTGTCTTTAGCCGATGGTCGCCTATATGATTCTAAGAATTGGAATCTGAATCATAGTTTATGTAACAGGCTGGCCTATGTTATTTTTCAGTTATCACAAAGATTCGTTTATTTGTTAAGTACACTTGTTACAGATTTTCTCACTGTATTTTGCAATTCCAGGTCCCCAAGGGATGGGATAAGCTTTCAATATCTCTCATCTCTGTAGAAACCGGGCAAATTATCGCCAAAACAGGTAGAGCGTTGACACAGAATGGAAGTTGTCAATGGACAGAGGATTTGTCAGAATACATTTGGGTTCCCCATGATGACTCTTCAAAAGGGCTTGAACGATGTCTCTATAAGCTTCTTATATCAATGGTCTGTTCCATCAACTTTCAGTTTGACTTTATTTGTGTTTTGCCAATGTGCTTGACATGGTCAATAATTGATGATGTCCGTTAACAGGGATCAGGAAGATCTGGCACTCTTGGAGAAGTTACAGTAAATTTGTCAGGTCACTGGAGTTCTGAAAGATCTATTTCCATTGCGGGACCACTAAAAAACTGCAGTTATGGGACAATATTACAGGTTAGTCATCATCAGACGCTTTCAAGCTCCTTTTAGACAGCAATAATTATTCTTCCGGATTTTTCTAAACAATGACTATTAGTCATATAATAATCATTGTTAGTACATTCCATTCTCTGATGTCTTTTCATGTATATTTGTACTTAAAGTTTAGCATTCACAGTTAATGTAGAAGGATATGCTTCATCTATTTTTAGAAGCCATTATTGAATTTGAGGAAAATGAATCTTATCATGTGTTAGAATATACCACTGTTTTTCTATCCTTAAAAAGTAAAACATAAATGCACTCTTTCCTATGCTTCTGTTAGATAATATAATCTATTTATGGGTGAAATGTCTTCACTTGTGCGGTTTCTGATAATATAGTCTTAAGAGTTCGAGTTGAATAAAAATTGGGTTTTTTCTCCTTGCAGGTGGAGATACAGTGCCTAACACCTCGAGCAAATATGAGGTTTGTTTCAGTACAAGAAGAGATTTGATATTTATTCAATTAAATTCCGCATAGGTTTTAACATAATACTTCTTTCAGGAATGATAGATGGACAGATACTGATTCTTTTACGGAAGATGCTAATGCTTCTGATGACCAGGATACCACATCAGATGTGTCTGATGGTAGAATCATCAATAGTGTAGAATCATCCATGAGCAGTAACTTCATGTATACATCTCAAACAGGCGGACCCATTAACAAGGTACTTTTACTGAACAAAATTTAATGTTTAAGTTACTTATGAATCATTAGTTGTAATTGAATAAATCCGTGCATAATTAACCATTTCTTTCACAATTTCAACCTCACAATCAAACAGAAAATGTCATTTGAACTAGAGGTGGCAGATGGGTGGGCCCTGGTTAGATAGTGGTTTAAAGCGTTTTCTAATAAAAATGGTCCATGTCAGCTTGGGTCGACCCACAAACACTTTTTTCTCCTGTATTATAACCTCTTATATATAACAAAGTGCTTCTATAATGATTATTAAAACATTATGGTTTTTATAATAGTGTACTTTTTTGAATAGAACACTTTAGGAGGTTATTATAAATTAAAGAAAAAAAAGACTTTAAGAGAACTTTCAAGTTTCAACCTGTTTGACTCACCCATTACTTTTTAGCTAATCTTATTTGATCCCTCTGAAACACAACCAAATCACCTGATTTACAGGTAAATAAGTCGAATTACCAACTTATAGAATGCCTTTGTTGCACAGGATAGAACCTTTTCTGCAGGGGGGTCACGTAGTAGCATTGATTCGATGGATGATTCTTTTGGCAGAGAAAGTTATTCCCCTCTTAGGAGTCAAAGTGAAGTTGCAAACGATATAATTGCAGGACAGGATTCGGTTAGCTCTGCAAATAGTGCACAATATAGCTCATATAATGTCTATGACTCTCCTAGATTTAGTCAAAGGCAAGATTCTGGAAAGCATATGTTAACTCATAGACAAGATTCTGGAAAACTTTCACATTCTATCCCCGCATCACCATTACGGACTTATGGTTCCCCCGCTGAATTTATCCTGGAAGCCGAAGGGACCACAGTGGAAGAACTCAAAGCAGAAGCAATAACGCGGGAAAGACATGCACGGAAGTTAAAACTCGACCTAGATTTCTCAAAAAAGGAGTCAAGAGACCTAACAAGAAAGCTGCAAAATGCAACCATTGAGGTTCTTGCATTGCAAACAGAATGTGATGGACTGAAACATGAAATCAGTTACTTGAAAGTTCTCCTTGATGAATCAGAGGTCAAAGAAAATGCTGCTGATACTCTAAAACTCCAAGTGCAAGACGGTATACACAGCCAACTGGAAGAAGAAATAAAATTTCAGAGAGACTTGAATGATAATTTATCCCTGCAATTTAACAAAACTCAAGAATCAAATCTTGAGTTAGTTTCTGTTCTCCAGGAACTAGAAGAGACCATAGAGAAACAGAGGCTGGAGATAGAGAGCCTTAAACCTTTGCAGGATAAAATTAAGGAGCTTGAGAGAGATTGTAATGAGCTTACTCATGAAAATCTCGACCTTTTATCCAAGCTGGAAGAATCAAGCAAGAATCTTTCAGCTTGTGTTAATTCTGTCGAAGATTCTGAGGTTAACAAACTAGAGTACCAGGTACAGCAACTCAAAGAGGAGGCAAAGAAGAGAGAACTCGACAGAATAGATGCTGGTTACCTGCAAACTCGTTGTGATGATCTAGAAAACAAGTGTGTGGAACTAGAGGCTAACATCCAAGGTTTCAAGGATAAAGCTTGTTATCTTGATGGTGAACTCAATAAATACCGCGCAAAAGAAGAAGAGCAACAAAAAGAGGTTGCTGCATTGAAAGAGTTGTTGAAATCCCAGCTAGAAGAAAAACATGAAAGTAAGTACCTTCCAGTTATATTTTGTGCTAATTGCATAAAAGGCAACCAAGTATGGTCTAATTTCTATGTCTTATAACCACCTTTGCTCCCATAAACAAACATCAAACTTTCAGAAATTTTAATATAAACCTGCAAACTTAAAAAATTTGTTTAAAGGTAACTAGTACAGGGCTGCGATGTCAAATGATGATGTGGCAGTCAGCATAATGTTGATATGTGCTGATGCGAGAAACCCGCTACCTGATGCTAGTTTTTTACATCACGTTTGATTGCAATTTTTGTAAGGGTGCGTTTGGTTGGGGGTATATTGGGAGGATTTCATGGCATTTGCATTTTAAATTCCTCGAAATAGTGTGTTTGGTATGCCAAATGAAAGATATTAAAATTTCATAAATTGGCAAAATGAGGCAAATTAGAATGCCTCCAAAAAGTGGAGAATTTCAATTTACTTGGAAATACTATAAATTACCAAAATACTATTTTTACCTTTTCTTTCCCTTTTTGTTTATGCTGTTTCGGCGTCCCCCTTTTTTTTAGAATCAAAGTAAATTTGCGACTTACTAAAAAATTGCAATAAACATTAGGACATATTTCAAAAATACTATAAATTTCTGTCAACCAAACACATGAAGGTATTTTAAATTCCGAAATTCTAAATCCTCAAGAATTGAAATTTCCCAGAATTTGAAATTCCGTAATTTCAAATTCACGAACCAAATGCCACCTTTCTAGGAGAAAATAAATTTGGTTGGTTACCCCTTTATGCAATTTAGCTATTAATTCATGACTTAGTGGACCATTCCACTCGCTTTATGAACATTATGTCCTTTCGTTGCATAATATGAACCAAGAAACTCTTTTAACCTTTTACATTTGGACATATATAAAGTTTTGATGGGTGAAATATTTTGACATGTGCAGATTCATTAACTAGGAAAGGGCTGACTGAGTTCAGTATGAAGGACGATTGTGGCGCATTAGAGAAGCCAATGGACTTAAATATGAACGGACAGAATCCAGGCGAGGAATTATTGGCAAAAATGTCGGAGATAGAAGTGCTTAAATCAGATTGTGCTCTGAAGAACAAGAAGATTGTGCGTTTGGAGACTCAAGTGTCTGAACTGAAAATATTAAAGAAGCAGTTAATGGGTGGTTTAAAAGCTATGCAAACCGAATGCACAATCATTTATGAATGTCTAGATAAGGTAAAAAGTGACATGGAGGTGGTTAACGGTGCAAAAGATTCTCAAATTGCAGCCAACAAGATTCTTGAAAAGAAGTTACTTGAGGTGGAGAGTTGTAACAAGGAGTTAGAGCTACACTTGAATGAACTGGAAGTAGAAAATCTGCACTTGTCAGAACGCATATCTGGATTGGAACCTCAGCTGAGATATATGACCGATGAACGAGAGTCAAGTCGTTTGGAGATACAACACGCAGAGACATGTGTGGTGAATTTGCAGGCTGAAATCGAAAAGCTAAAAGAGGAAACAGAAACGAGCAAGGTTGATATGAGACAGAAATTTGAAGATATGCAAAGACGGTGGTTGGAAGCTCAAGAGGAGTGTGAGTATCTCAAAAAAGCAAATCCAAAGTTACAGACCACTGCAGAAAATCTAATTGAAGAATGCAGCCAACTTCAAAAGTCAAACCGAGATCTAAAACAACAAAGGCTCGACTTATATAATCGCTGCTCGGACCTGGAAGCGAAACTGAAGGCGTCACAACATAATTACTCCAAGTTGTCTGAAAAATTGGAAGATTTAGAAGATAAGTTTTCCTTGATGATCAATGAGATTGCTACAAAAGAGAGAGTATTTGATTCTGAGCTCGAGGCTTTACATCTGCAAAATGAAGAGCATACAGAGAAGCTTGTTATGGCTGAGAACTTATTCAATCAGATGTATTCAGAGAAGATGGTTGAAATTGAGAACCTTCAACAAGAGGTAGCACATCTCAATACACAGATACATGCAAGCCGTGATGAAAGAGAGAGTATGGCTTCAGAGGCAGTACATGAAATGCATGTCTTACGTGCTGATAAAAGTAAATTGGAAAAAGTAATTGAAGATGTCATGGATAAATTAACATCATCCGAGAAGAAGCTTGAAACCATTGAAGTTGAATATGAAGAAAAAATTCAAGATCTGACAGTTGAGCTTGCTGCCTGCAAACAGAATTATGGAGTTCTAGCGACAAATCTCGAAAAACATAAAGGGTTGCTGGAGAATGCAAGATCTAATGAAGAAAAGCTAAGAATCACAGTTGGTGAGCTTGATGGTAACCTGAAACAATGTGAATACGAAAGAGTACAATTATCTGAAGAAATCTCGAGTCTGACCAGTCAATTGCTGAAGATTCCGTCGTTGCAAGATGAAATTGTGGCTCTTAAGAACTCATTCAATGAAGTGAAATATGAGAATGAAAGACTGCAAGCCTCACTACAGTTGATAAACGGCGATTATAAAGAGATGAAGGAAGAGAAAACTTCATTGTTGCAGAGAACATTAAGCATGGAGAAGGCAGTGATTGAATTAGAGGATCATAAACGTAGTAAAGTTGCATTGGAAGAAAAAATTATGCGGCTTCAAGGTGATCTAACTGCTAGAGAAGCACTATGTGCACAGGATGCTGAGTTGAAAAATGAGCTCGGGCGTCTGAAACGGTCAAATAATCAATTACAATGGAAATTAAAGCGTCTTCAAGAAGAAAAAGATGAATGCATGAAGAATTCCCAAGTTCTTGAAGAGAAATTAGAGAAGATTAAAGATTTAAAGCATGATGAAATTGAGATTTCTACTAATAATAGTGTGAAATCTTTCAGATCAGATAGTACAAATAGTCTTCACGAGCACTTGAAGCTCTCAGAGGTACATATGAGTTTTTCTTTTATACTAAATATGGACAAAAAAATGCTATAAGTCGACTTCTTACCTTGTTTAATTTTCATGTGACAGGATGTGGAAGCAAGTGTAGATGAGACAGCCGCTGATGCAGCATCAAGAATCCAGTCGCTTGAGAATGAACTTGCAAAGGCCTTGGAGGAAAACGACATGTATAAAGCCCAAATACAAAGGTACTAACTAAAAAAAAATCAATTGACTCTAGACGCGACAATTTCGACCCATTTTCTTATAAATGGGTAAACTTGGGTTTTTTTTTTCCCTTAAGGATCAAACCAGAAAATTACATAAATAATAGCTTAAAAGGCAACACGTCAAACGGGGTAAAAATCAACCAAGGTGTACTTTTTATTTGCATAAAACTTCATAACTTGTTTTATTCAATAACTGATATTATTTGAAACAATTTATTTTTGCGTCCCATTGCACTAAATGTTTCTATCAAGTATCAAATTGTAAATTTGAACAAAAAGTGTTTCGTGTCAACCCAACTTGAGATGATGCGTACGTAAATTACTTGTAAAGTTGTAGTGACCCGAACTCGCTTTGACTGTTACCCAAACAGTTTGCCACATCTGACCACATAAATGTCAGTTTACAAAGGCAAAGGCTAATGTTGAGGACAATCACAGTCACTAATGTTATTACTCCTGCCAATTTTTATTTCGAGTTTCAGGTCTGATGAGATTCCCTTGAAGGTAGAGGTTGACAGTAAAACAGTTAACAGCGAACATGATAAAAATATATCTATGCTTGAGACTGAATTAAAAGACCTTCAAGAACGTTATCTCCACATGAGCCTCAAATACGCAGAAGTAGAAGCTCAAAGAGAAGATCTTGTATCAAAGCTAAAGGCTGTCAAGCCTGGAAAGAGTTGGTTTTAATAACGTTAAGGTGACCCATTACACCCGCAGGTAAATTTGATCATTTCTCATTCATTAAATGTTAATATCCATGAATGGTGTCTATTTGAGGAAAACTATAAATATGATACTATACTTAGCACATAGCGTATAGCATGAAGTAAATGGGAAAACAAAAAAGATGAGGTAGATGATAAGGTTTTTATTTTTACGGGCATGTTATGTATGCCCTCTCATCCTAGTTTAGGAATTATAATGTAAAAACGTTACTCGTGTTACATGTACATTCTGAGTATTATTGAAGATATATGGAAAACTTGCTTGTGTTGTCACATACAATTCTACATTATATTCATGTCAAGTGTAAGAAATCCATGTCTTAACCATCAATTTAAGATATCTATTCAGTACTTCTAACGTTTAATTACAAGTAAAAGAGTCGACAGTGGATTTTCGCTCAACCTGTTTCTTCACTTTATTCGCAACCAAACAACTAAGGAGGCGTTTGTTAAAAGGGCATAAGAATCACTAAATTTTCTAATTTATGAGTTCAATGTTCAATTTTCGTCCCTAGGGAAAGTGTAATGACTAAATTTCCCTTTTCTTCTCTCTTTATAAAAATAGAGAGGACGGGCATTCTAGTCATTTATTTTGGCTAGGGACCAACGTTACACTCATAAGTTTCCCACAAGGACGGTGACTACACTTTCGAAAAGGTAAGGACACATGCAATTTGGCCAAATCACAAGGACGTATTCTTTGCAATTTACTCTAAAAGTCTAAATATATCTTTGGTGCTTGTAAAGTAAATATAAGAAGCATAAGTTAGATTTTTTACCATCTTAACATTTGTACTTGTTAATAACTACTAGTATAATATAATACTGTAACAAAAACACACCCTGTTCTCGAGATATTTTTAGGGAAGAAAGTGAAAGAAAGTGCAAAGAATCAAAATTTATTTGTGTTCTCAAGAATTTGTATTGAAAAGAAAGTAAAAGGAAAGGGTGTAAAGTGGTACTTTTTGCAATAAATACTTTCACCCCAAAATTGGTGTGAAAGTGATTGAAAAGATGATGTGTTCATATATATTGACTAAATTGTCCCTACAAACATATATTACTTTGTATCCTTCCACTTGGAACATGAGGGCAAACTTGTCAGTTTCATTATTTTTTTTTATCACTTCTCATTTTGTTTTATACAACTAAAGAACACACACAATATTTACTTTTCTTTCTTCATCACTTATCATCCTTCCCTCCACACCCTCCACTTCACTTCCTTTTCATCCTAAATAAAAACTCAAGAACAGAGTGTAAACTATGCTAAAGAGAGAAACTTTCAATATTTTCAATGGTTATTGTGCATCAGAAGTTCAGAACTAAAAGCATAATAATTTAGTTTATCCCATATGTTACACTTAATTGTTTATCTTGTACTTTAAGTTATGTAAGTCGGGTATAATCAGTTAATCACTATTCATTAACTTTAAGTTAAATCACTCAACCACCAACTCCATCCCAGCTTGTCTCAGAATGCATTGTAAAAAGAGAATTTTGCTGTGGAATATTATTATGCATCAATGAAGGAATGAAATGGAGCCAATTGTTAATCCAATTATACAATGCGTAATCATTCAACATATAATTAGAAAAACAGCGATGCAAAAATGACGCACTCTACAGATGAGAACATGAAGAGCTTGAGATCCAAGTAGATCCCTATAATCTTCTTTCTCGGTCAGTTTGTAATCTGTTTACAGTATGGAGTAAGCCCGGATGACCTCAACAATTGGTGCCCGGCATAATGGACATTTCCCTCCTCCACGAATTAACTCATTTGCACATTTTGCACACGTACACATGTGCCCGCATCTGTATCAGATACGTAGATACCGATTAGTTTCATATAAAATATCCATGCTTATTAGAAGTAATTTAGAATAAATTAAAGGTAATTTATAATCTAATTGACCAATATCCATTAAGCATTCTCTTTTTGCTTCTGGTTTGTGATGTGTCAAAATTGTTGCATAACTTGGAAAATTTACTAATAGTAGAGACACTTTCTTAATAGAGTGTCCGATTGAGTTTTATGGAATGGAGGGAATACCTATACAACAAAGAATCAATTTGGCTATCACAACAAACACAACAAGTTCCTTTCCTCACTTGACCCCATTGTGATCCATCTTTTGAAGTTTCTGGAAC